>CAJNDT010005991.1:657500-900000 GCA_905221615.1 Symbiodinium sp. CCMP2592
GTTTTCTAGGGTTCGATTTTGGTACGCGGATCAATCGTCGTGAGGGGGGTTTTTTGAGGCGTCGCTTTGTTGGATTCGACGACCTGTCGGGAAGCAACGTATCTCAGCGTTTTAGGGAGTTACAGTGAACCCAAACCAAGATCCTAAGTGGTCGGGTCCCTATGAAAAGGTCCTTGGAATGCTTGTCTGAAGAAGCAGACTTCCGAATAAGATCGACTAAGGCAGGAAGAAGAGCGGCGCAATGCCATCGAGGAGAAGAAGCGAGAGAAACTCCAAGCGAAGGCGACAGAAAGGGCAGATTCATAGTTTAGCCTACGAAACCCTGAATGCGGAAATCCCTTCAAATCTTAGAATCTGTATAGGACGCCTGAAGGAACATGTGAAGGAACCCTTCAGGCACATCTTAGAGGAATCTTGGGGGAGTCTTCGGGAATGCTGTGCGTGCAAGGGTTTGAACTCCTGGAGACTGCAACTTTTATTGATTATAATGCCAGGCTTGGGAACAAGTTGATGTAAACAGGGGCTTAACTACTGAGTAATACTGTTCCTGGGTGGATTTTGTGTGCTGTGTCTCAACGCAGTTTGAACAGATCAGCGTCGAATTGCCTAGGCTTGTGCGTTACCTACCATTGTCCTGAGCGTCCACCCTGCAGGCTCTAGGGACCTCTTGGTCCTCGCGTGTAGGACCAAAGATGCATACGACGGCATAGGGCATACGAGTTGTGAGAGGATAGCGGCGATATTCGCACGGATACTTGCAGCAAGAACCTTGAGTACAGATGTTTCAGATTTCCTAAACCCTAAACCCTAAACCTTGAGTACAGATGTTTCAGATCTCCGGGACCGCAAGCCAGTCCAAGCGCCAGAAAGCCAAAGCACTTGCAGCCCAGAGACTCCAATATCCCTTAATTAGGGGACTATTCCTTAAATTATAGTAGGATCCCTAATATGATTTAAGGACTCTTCCTTAATTAAGGGCTATTGGAGTCTCTGGGAGCCGCGCGTTTGCCGTGAGGCACTGCTCGCCCAGCAGGATGCCGAGAAGCAGGCGTCGGCAGTCTGCTGGGGACCCCTACCCTATAATAGGCTATATCATGAGTATATAATAGCTATATAAAGGGTATATACCTAGGGGTCCTTATTAAGGGTCCCTCCTTTTACCCTTGGGTAGAAGCCATGAGAGAAAGTCGTTTTGACGAGGAAGTCCAAGCCGATGAGAAGATCATGATGACGGGGTTATAATTTCGACGCTGCCGATGTGTGTAAAGCTATGATGGTGCTGATGAGCTCGATGTGCCTCTTGGTTTCGCTAGCTGTGTTGTGGTGATTACATGAGTGAAATCGATGCTGACGGCCAGGATGATGACGACGATGGGTAGTATACTAAGTTGTCCGACCCTGTTGATTGTCGGCAACATCTGAACTCGTGCTGTCAGGACTAGTATTGCGGTTCCTGTAGCTGGTCTTCTTCATCATCTTGCCAGGCAGAGGAGCAGCGAAAGCAGCAGGAGTTCATCGAGCAGAAGCGACAAGAGATGGAGAGGCACTTCTGTGACGGTTCATGCGGTTCAGTTCGGAGCTTTGAGTTTGGCGGGCGAGCCTACCACGCCCATTCATGAAGAATAATCTCTTCGAATCATATTGAGAAGCCCTGCAGCCGTGGGTAATGCATGGACATATGTCTCAACTACGGGATATTCTGATGAAGCCGAAGCGGAGCCCGTCAGGCATGAGGAGTCCGAGCGACTTCGTGAAGAGCAGCGGCGAGGTGATCTGCTGGCTTTTTCTTACTTAGGAAACACTTTTCATTTCTATTGCGATATGAACCCAACGGGGTTGTTTCAACGTGGCACGGGTATTTTGGGGCAAGCTGCGTTTGGCTACTCGGGTCTTGAGGGTTTTGCTGAATTCGCGGTTTTAGGGTCTGAGTGCTTTGCGGTTTAGGCATGGAACCCTTGAAAACAGGGCCGCGTCTCAACCCCACAGAATGGTAGGATGTCTTTCTGCGGGGCTCGTCAGTTGATCCGCGAGAAGAGAAGTCACCCTAAACCCTAAACCCCTAAACCCTAAGCCCTAAACCCCTAAACCCTTAACCCTAAACCCCAAACCCTAAACCCTAATAGATAATATAGGGGCCTCAATAACTACCTATACCATCCTCGGGGTTCAATATCTTAGTTATAGTATAGTGGGCCCCAAAACCCTGTTCTAATTGTTAAGGCTCCTATAGTAGCTTTAGACAAGTTCGAAGCTACCATCTAAGTACTCAATCCTGAATCCGAGCACCCCAAGTGAAGCCCGAGGTTGAACCCGAGGTTGACAACCCCAAAGCCCAAAACCCCAGAGCTTTAAGCCGTCAAGCCTTAAACTCCAAGCCCAAAGCACACACCCGAACCCTAAAGACCTCCTGAACCCGCAGATTCTCAAAGCGTACAGAACTCCAAGCCTGAAAGCCCCTACGCCCTGAAGCCTTAACCCGAAGGCCCAACACACCACAAACTTCGGAACCTGAAGCAAAACCCTACACCCTCAACCCTAAGCCCTCAACCTGAGACCCTAAACCCCAAACCCTGAGGATTTCGAATGTTCGCAGCTGCAGACAGTCGGCAAAAGGCGTTAAATTAAAACAACCCTAAGCTTCCTAAACCCTACCTTTACTGACCAAACCCTAGTTTTTTGTAGGTTCCTATAGTAAAACCTATATGAAGTTATAGGGACCCTACAAACTGGTGGGTTAAGGTAACGCTCAAAACCCCGAAACACCCCCTGCTTCGCTCAGTCGCGGATCTTCAGCGCAAGGAAATGGCCCGAGCCAGGTGGGGTCGGGCGATGCGTGTCAGGGTTGCTTTTTGGTTTAGTACTTGGGTTTGGGTTTAGTAGTTGGGTTTTAGTATTTCGGTTTTAACTTTTTTTGGGTGTAGTATTAGGGTTTAGGCTTTAGGGTGGTGGTCTCGACGTTTCTGGTGGCTTGGGTTTTGGGGCGCGCGGCTTCTGGACTTAGGCTTTTGAGGTCTCCTGGTCGTACGCTGATGCCGAAGTTTCTCTGCTTTCCTTTGGCTGCGGTGCTCAGGGACGGTTCAGGCCTGAGGTTGAGCCGTTGCCAGAGACTCCAATATCCCCTAATTAAGGAAGAGTCCTTAAATCATATTAGGAATCCTACTATAATTTAAGGAATATTCCTCAATTAAGGATATTGGAGTCTCTGGGTCTCTCTCTCTCTCTCTCTCTATCTCTCTCTCTCTCTCTCTCTCTCGCGCGAAGCTTCGGACTCGTTGCGGCCGTAGGTCATCAGCCGGCCTTACAACCGGCCTTACAGCCGGCCTTACAGCCCTCGCAGAGCTCGGTGATAGGTTTGGGCTTGAGCTCGGATTCGATAAGCCTGTGAATCCCGCCTCAAAGATTGTCATAAAATCCTCGAACTCCAAAGCGCGGTTTCAAAGTCTCCCACAGGACGGAGCAGAAGAAAGAAGAGGAGGCGATCCGACTGGTAGGGTTTAGGTCTTAGTTAGGGTTTGTGTTGGGTTCTTTCTGGGCCCGTCGTCGCAGTCCTAGCAAAGTCGACTCGTGATATTGATATATATATATATATATATACCGTAAGAGGGCCTCAATATTAGGGGGCCTCTTTATGATTCTTTTTCAGGAAGGAGGCTTTGCATTGCATGACCCCACACCTGAAGGCGCTGAACGCGTGTACGCCTGAACTCTAAACTCAACTGACGAAAGCCCTCCGGTCTTCAGCTCACAGTGAAAATTTCACACCCCCACGAAACCTAAGTAAATCCTTGTATAGATTCCTTGTACCGTATTCCTGATCAAGTCGTGCAAGACCCGTTTAAACCCGTTTCAAAGCCCGGAAAGTTGTGGAAGTGCCAAGGCACAAATTCTAAGCCTCAAGCCCCTAACTGCTGTGGTCAAAGACTAGGCCCTAAAAGATCTAAAAGCCTTGAAGGCACTTACAAGCACTATCGTGGAGCATTGTAGAAATCCTCGCGGATCGCTTGTAGACCCTTTTAGCCCCAAGCGCTTCCCCGCAAGGCCTTCCTAACCTTGGACAGGCCCTTCAATTCTGTGTTATGGATCCCTTAAAGGATTTCTACTCTTCGTCTGAAGGCCCCCAGTTACAGATTGTAGACCTCTTCAGGGCAACCTAAACCCTAAACCCTAAACCCTGATCCCTAAACCTAAACCCTGAACCCTAAACCCAAAGCGCCGGCTTTTTTGGGAGGCCCGGCGCCGGGAGCGACTCCTCTCGCGGAAGCAGGGCTACTCCTGGAGGGCCGAGGCTGGGTTCTTGTTCAGGGATTTAGCTTAAGTTACCATAATAGGCATAATAGGGGTTTAGGGTTTAGGGTTTAGGGATTTAGTTTAAGTTACCATAATAGGGGTTGAGGGTTTAGGGTTTAGGGATTTAGTTTAAGTTACCATAATAGGGGTTTAGGGTTTAGGGTTTAGGGATTTAGTTTAAGTTACCATAATAGGGGTTCAGGGTTTTGGGTTTAGGGGTAAGGGATTTAGCTTAAGTTACCATAATAGGGGGTTTAGGGCTAAGGGATTTAGTTCAAGTTACCATAATAGGGGGTTTAGGGTTTAGGGTTCAGGGATTTAGTTTAAGTTACCATAATAGGGGCTTAAGGTTTAGGGTTTAGGGTTGAGGGATTTAGTTCAAGTTACCACAATAGGGGTTTAGGGTTTAGGGTTAAGGGGTTTAGTTTAAGTTACCATTATAAGGGTTTAGGGTTTAGGGTTAAGGGATGTAGTTTAAGTTACCATGATAGGGATCTATCGTAACAAGAAAGAACCCAGACTGGGGTCTTGAGTTTCGGGTTTGGGGTCGAGCATTTAGGGTCCAGGGTTGGGTTTTGTACGAGTCGTTGAAGGGTTCCTTTAAAGGGTTCCTTGTAAATGCTTCCTGTAAGAGTTCGATGAAGGGCTCTTATAAAGAGGCTTCGAAGCTTTGCTTCTTGGTTGCCTTCAGAGTCTTTAGAGTTCAGGTTTTAGGGTTTGGGATTTGGAGTGCACGTAATCATGTTCTTACTGTTTTGGAGTGGGGTCTGGGGTGTAGGAATATACAGTTTAGTTAGGCCTGTGAGCTGTAGGAGTTTGGTTTTAAATGCTCTTGGGGCTTTAAGGATTGAGGCTATTGTTTTGGTGTTTCGGGATACAAGAATGTTTGGTCCAGGTTTTGTCGAGGACTTCTTGCGATGGTTTTCGGTGAGATTGTTTGACAGTTTTTGTGAATTCGGCGGTTGATGTCAGGGTCTTTCTGGGTGGTTTGTTAGAAGGGGCCCCCACCCTGTAATAGTGACGATAAGGATTCATATTAGGGCCCTATTATATTCCTATTATACCACTATTACAGGGTGGGGGCCCCTTCTAAGTGGTTTGTTGTTTTTGTTGATTCCACGACTGGATCCAGCGAGCATGCTCAAACCTCTGTCCCAAGCCCAAGCGGCTGGTTATGTAGGGGTGGGCACAGTAGTCCGCAGTGAGTTTCCCAAAGCAGAGTTTGAAATTTAAAAGGGTTCTACCCAAAGGATGAGAAAGTGAGACCAAGTCGCCTGAGCCCTGACCATGCTCGGCCTCGAAGGTGGAAGCGGCTCAGAGACAAAGGCGGGCCTCAAGAAAGTGTGTGTGTGTGTGTGTGTTTCTTTTATTATTATTATTTTTTTTTTTTGGGGGGGGGGGGTGTGCGTGTGTGGGTGTATATTGAGATAGATGGATAGATAGATAGGTTATATGTATAGTATGCATGTATAGTCATGTTTATGGGAAGGTTTGGGCTTCTTGCTTGAAAGCTTCGCGCTCGGAGAGCCCCCCGTCACGGAAGGCCCGGGGTGAAAGGGAGACTTTAGTGCGCATGGATGTCAGCGACTCTGGCGAGGCTGCTTATAGAGTTCAGGGTTTCGAGCTTTGGGTTTAGGGTGGTTCGTTTGGGCAGAGTTGTGTGGCGGTTGTTAAGTCGGTTGAGCTTCGCTTCAGCTGTCTGGGACAGCAAGGTTCTCAGCTAAGATCCAAACCTTGGTTTGGGGTCTAGCACCAAGCCTCGGAGCCTCAGCAGCAACCAGCGAACGATGATGACTTTCCTAATACAGTCTTGACGAAGGCCTCGATGCGGTTCAGGATTACGGTTGAGTTAGATCTGGATAGGTCTCGCGTATGCTTAGACTTGAGGATGAGCCAAGAGATCCCAATTTTCCATTCCTTCACAGACAGCGGGGGTTTGTTAATTAGGGGTCTTCTACATAACATGAACTCTATCCTCAGACGCGGGCGGGTCCAGGTCTTGACTCGGATGCTCCGCTCCTCTCCCGACCCTCGCTCATCTTCACTGCAGCCCGCAATATGGGAGTTTCCGAAAACTAGGGGTACCTTCTTGTGGGGCCCTTATATTAAGGATCCTACTTTTTAGGGTGCTATACTAGGGTCCCCTGTTTTCGGAAGCTCCCATATACCTCAAGCCTTCAGAATCATGAATCCTGAGCCCTGGGCCCGAGATTCCTGAGCCCTGAAACACTCAAATTTGTGGTTGTCAAAGTCAGGGTCGGGTTTAGGGGTTTAGGGTTTAGGGGTTTAGGGTTTAGGGCTTAGGGGTTTAGGGTTTAGGGGTTTAGGGTTTAGGGGTTTAGGGTTTAGGGTTTAGGGGTTTAGGGGTGCCTGTGTGGCTCATTATTATAATACGGCACCTTTTGTTTAGGGTACCCAAAAGAGGGACCATCATTTTGACAACCGCCCAACCCAGAGACTCCAATATCCCTTAATTAAGGAATAGTCCTTAAATCATATTAGGGATCCTACTATAATTTAAGGAATATTCCCCAAACGTGAAGCATGCGTGCCAGGCAAGGGGACCCAGTGGAGCCGGCTCAGCCCAAGACGGCTGAGAAGATGGACGAGGAGGCTCTTTTGCGACTTAAGATCGAAACCGCAAACCAGAGACTCCAATACCCCTTAATTAAGGAATATACCTTAAATCATATTAGGGACCCTACTATAATTTAAGGTATATTCCTTAATTAAGGGGTATTGGAGTCTCTGGGAACTTTGCAAGCTCTGGAGGCCTCCAGCTGGTTGCTTAGGCCCCGGGTGGCTTGCTTCTCCTATCCTGACCCCAACATGTGGGTCGTGGCTCCCCCTGGGCTCCTTCTTTCAAGAGGGCACTGTAAGGGTGTCGTTGCAGTGGGCTTTTTGTGGGATTCAAGGGCGTAGAGTCGGTTTAGGGGTTTAGGGCTCAAGGGCGGTGCCTGACATGGTCCCGAAGCTCTATAAGGACACTCTCGCGGTTTCTCTTCTCTTCCTTCCAGACGCTTTCATATCCGCATGTCCAGGGTCTATGGTTGTGGACCCCAAGGCTTGTTCTCTTCTCTGGGTGGCCTCGCATCAAGACTCCGGCTTTAAGGAGCGTTCTTGAACGGATCTGAGACCCCTGGCTCCGACTCCAGTGCTTCGAATGGGGCTCATGGATTCCGACAAGTGTCGAGTTTCAGTTCTTCAGGGCTGAGCCGGTTGCTTGTATATAGGAGTCGGAAAATTACCAACGATTTACCCATTATAACTCCCACATGGATATAAACATGGTAGAATATACCCCAGAACCTTGCTCTAATGAATAAGGCCTCACAATACCTTTAAAAACACTTTTCGAACCGTTTGTGCCGTAAGACTGTCAAACCTGTGACACCCTATACAAGGCCAACCACAAACCGCCCCAAATGCCAAAGCCGTTGGTTGAGGAATAGACCTTACGTTAATCCTTGTAATGTAGGGCCTTCATAATTAGAAAAGGGTTTTGGGGGTTCCATATTCTACTTATAGTATAATAATCTCCAAAGCCCTATGCTGATTTGTAAGGCCACTACGCTAGTTCACGGATTCTTCCTTTCTGTGGGCTTCGCTGGGCAGGTCCAGGACGCCGCAACGAAGCGGAGGCTGCAGATCGAGGAGCAGCAAAGGCCTCCCCCTGGTTTATGGTTTAGGGCTCAGGGTTTAGGGGTTTAGGGCTTTAGGGGTTTAGGGGTTTAGGGGTTTAGGGGTTTAGGGTTTAGGGTTTAGGGGTTTAGGGCTTAGGGTTTAGGGTTTAGGGGTTTAGGGGTTTAGGGTTTAGCAACAGAGGCCTTTTCGGGCCCCCCTCTGGCTGGCTTTTTCTCTTTAAATGAGAAACGGGCTCTTCTCAGATTGCACTCCAGGTTTGAATCCTTAAAACCCTAAACTAAACCCTCGCCCTAGACCCTAAACCCTAATGCTGACTCTGGCTACTCTGTCGCTATTAGGCGGGGTTTTCGGGAATTGGGGTTCATAATAATAAGAATCATCATCTTAATGATAATAAGAAGAGGAGTAATACGAAAAATCATAATCATTATTGTTTTATACTATCTAAACATGTAGTTAATAATCCTGATTGGTTTTCTACTATCATTACTGCTTTAAATATTACTGTTTTCTACTATTGCTACTGTTTTACATGTGTGGCTTTCCGGGTTGATGGCCGGCCCTCAGCTCCAAGCTGAGGGTACCGGGACTCGGGACTTGAACGGCCAGGAGTTCATTTACCCCTTGGCGCTGGGGTCTGCTTTTTAAAACCCTAAACCCTGAAGCCTAAACCCTCGTGCAGACGCAAAAGAGCCCTTAAAAAAAAAGCCTAAACCCTAAGCCCGTAAACATCCCTAAACAGCTCTAAGTCCTACGACTGAAAAACGGGAGACAGGTTACCCTTCATTTTTGGGAGATTCCTGGGAAGTCTGGGGCTCAAGGTGGAGCCTTGACACTTCTGATGTCTCCACGCCTGGGTTCTGGAAGAATTAGAGGATACTATTACAGTAAATCATAATATACTATATCATAGTATACTGTTATACTAAATTAAGATATCGTATACTATATTATGTTGTTATATTACGCTATACTGAATTCTGCAGTATTCTGTTTGCATAATATCCCGAGTATGGTAGCTTAAGTGAGCTACCTCAGCGCGAGTCCAGAGGTTTAAAGGACCTACACCCCACAGTATTCCCCCAGCCCTGGTCTCGATGCCTTGACCGCAAGCAAACCGTGCATGCAGGAAGCGCAGGGAAGAAGAAGAGAGGCAAGTGGCAGCTTAGTGGTGGCATGCTCCCAGCGAATAGGGTAAACTCCCTGAACTTAGAGTCCCAAAATTTTTGCAGTATGATGTGCACCCAAGTTTCCTACCCTCATTGATAAGGACCTATCTTAAGCCCGTGTCATGTGCGCTTAGAGTCCCAAGATAACTACAGTTACAGTACAAGGACGAGTCTTAATGCTGCACGTTGAGTCTGCCATCAGTAGGTAGTATTATTAGGGAGACCCCTTGAAGGGTACCCCTTCTGAACCCTACTTCTGGCTCTCTTAAAAGGGGCCTTATTGAGAGGGTCTATATCCCCAAGGGCCCCCCTAATCCTAACTCCCGATCAGGCGCAAACAGCAGTCCGCGAACTCGGACGTTGACAAAGCTGTTTCCGGAAACGAGACGTATGAGGAGCGCCGATACGTTGACCCAGAGACCTTTGAGTTGATGTGGGGTAGGATATTCACTAGGGTTTCGGTGAAAGTATACAGAGCTCCTTTTGAATGTTGGCATTTGTATACTTTAGGTTTCGTTAAGGACACGGGATACTAGCAAGCTTGACCATTTCGCACTGGTCCACTGACGAAGACTCAGCTTCTTATTCTCTGAACGGCTGCATACTCCAAGGGCTATCATCGAAACAAGTCCGCCCCGCGTCAGACGAGACTGTCGGGGTTAAGAGCGTAGAGTAAAATTTCAGTGTTGCTGTAAGCCCGAGACCCGCCACCCCTAAACTCAATGTCATGTTTGGGACCTGCAGGTCATGTTTCCTTCCTGAGTTGTTCAACACATACGTACCGGAAGGGCTGCACCACGTGCAAAGGGTCCACGGTCAAAAGGTGCCGTTTGCAGAGCATGGGACCTTTCAGACCTGGAAGATGTCCCATGTCCCTGGAAAGCCCGATCATCTTTGCTTCCAGGAGAAGAAACTGCGGCTTATGGCCCTTGCCCGAAAGAAGCGTGAGGAGGTGGCGGCTACCGCCAAATCCAGGCACCTCCGACCATCTCTTAGGCTTTGTTCTGTGACTTGCTGGGCTTTCTTGCTCATGATGGGGGCGAAGGCTAAGCGCCTGTGGCCAGTAAGGAATATATCTGTTTTGGAAGAGTCGGTAGCTCAGGTCCTTAAGCCTTAAGCTTCGGGCATTTGCTCGATACATCCGGATAGTTCAGTCACTGTTCATGAAGATTGTCTTCCCCGCTTTTCAACCGCTGTCAGTCCGCAGGTAATCCAGCTCGAAGCCCTCATCCCTTAATTCGAAGCAAGCTGTTTCGGAGTTGATTCTAAGCCCCAAACCCTAAACCCTAAGCCCTAAACCCTAAGCCCAAAACCCTAAGCCCTAAACCCTAAGCCCAAAACCCTAAGCCCTAAACCCTAAGCCCAAAACCCTAAGCCCTAAACCCTAAGCCCAAAACCCTAAGCCCTAAACCCTAAGCCCTTAAAGTCGACGACCGGGATCCCGAGGCTCCGAACCCACCCTACCGGCTACAGGCTGGCAAAGATGCGCTTCTCCGGCGAAAGCGATGAGGAGACAAACTCTCACCAACATTAGAGTCGGTTTAGGGTTTAGGGTTTAGGGTTGGTTCCCCAGAGTTGCTGCTGTGCGGGGTACTACATGGGTTGCTATGGGGGGGGGGGTGCTCGAAAGGCTTCCTTTACAGGGTACTCCGAAGGCCCTTCAGGGGGTTTGTAAGGGTTTCTGCAACCCCGACAGCCTCCAACATCCATCTTCACAGACCAATGCAAGAATGAAATCCCCGATCCCTAACCCTATTAACCCTAAGCCTGACACCCTAAACCCTAAACCGCAAGCCTGAAACCCTAAACAAAAAAACCCTAAGCCTGAAACCATAAACCCTAAACCCTATAAACCCTATAAACCCTATATACCCTATATAAACCCTATAAACCCTATAAACCCTATAAACCCTATAAACCCTATAAGCCCTAAGCCCGAAACCCTAACCCCGAACCCCAAGCTAGTGCCGCTTTCGAGCTCTCGGAAGCACGGAGGAGGCTCGAAACTCCAGAAGCTACTCGAAAAAAGGATCCTCTAAGGGATCCTAAAAAGGGATCTATAGGGGATCCTAAAAAGGGATCTATAAGGGATCCGAACTCGGAATGGTAAAAGAACATAGCACTTGTCTGAGGAATATCCCTTAAGTCAGAGAGATGTTTACGTTTGAGGGGACTGTTGTGGCGTGGGAAGATACGCACAAGATAAGCATTTTTTTACTTCTTCGTCGCTACCTGTGATGCAGCAGAACAAGCATGCTTTGCTTCGAGCGGTCTCTGTGGCAACACACGTGACATGGAAAACTACGTGGACGCATATGTGCAGAACACCCAAAACGAAGCGACATATGCTCATGAGGCCTGTCTTAGGACAGATTCTCATACAGATGCTCAAGGCCTTTCTCTTTGAGAACGGCCTTCATGTCATTTCAATTGTCACCGTTGTTGTTGTGATTGTAGTAACAGTTCTTTAACGTAATTGTTGCAATCAGTCTTATTTCCGTTATGGTATTGTTAACACGGTTGTTACTATAACAATATGAAGGTTCCAGGCGGGAAGTCCCCCCCTGCGAAAACACACATTACGAATAATGGCGTCGTAGTACCACATAGTATTTTGATGAAGCTGCTTCGTGCGATGAGGCAGGAGCCGTTATGGTTCTAAGCCGGATCATGTGCCCAGTGCTTATTGGCTTTTCATAACCCCAGGGTTTTGACGCTTTTCCGAATTTTCCTGCGAGCACAAGTCATCATAATATGAAAGTTCGATTAATTTATTATTTTTGCTAATCCAATGCCCGTATTTTTCAATTATCAGTATTGATATAAGTGTCGACACTCCTGCAGATACGAACACATATACTCCTATGTTTGTCAATAGTAACACTGTCACCACTACTAATACTGACATTGATAAACTGTTGGATACTCAACCCAAGACGATTGTACTAATGTTAACGCTTGTTTTAAGGCTAACACGACTATGCATAATACCAATGTTAATTTTAACATTCATGCCTCTGTGCATACCAATAATCATATTCACAGTGATATTAGTACGTATATTAATGCCAATACTAATACGCACATGCAGATTCTAAAGTAGATACGTATGCATACCACTATGTTAAAGTACAAATACATTATAACGCATTCATGTATCAATATGCTACTATTTTTGATGTAGTCAAGAGTAATACTAGTACAAACATTCCTGCGGACACAAATCACCACATTCATATTAGCATTAATGCTAGTACTAGTACTAGTAATTAATGCCAATATTTATACCAATATCAATATTTACGTAAATATTGATGGATACGAATAGTGTAATACGCAAGCATACGCACATATTCATATACTACTATGCCAACATATTGATATACCTATGCAATATTAGATAATATAAGAGTATAGTACATATACTGGTATACCAATAATATACTAATGAACTAATGTACGAATATGCTAATAGGAAAACATATTAATACACCAATATACTACTGTGCTCATGCATTAATGTACCAATATAGAAAGAACAATTATATACACGTATACAAATATACTATTGTTCCCTTACATTAACTATATTGATATATCAATTTGTTAACACATGAATCTATCACTGTATGGGAATGCGATGCTATGGGAAGGCCATACGATCAGCAATATTTAATATTGGACTCGAACAAGGCAGCTCCAGCAGAGCCATGAGACAAGGCAGATCAGAACCAGCACAGTAAACTCATTTCTAAAAATGAGCAAAACAACATCACCAACATAACCCAAAAGATACACCTGTAAAAAACAACAATATCCAGAACTCTTTCACAAGTGCGCATGATTGCAAAGGTTTCCGCAATATGTTTTTGAGTTTTTTTGTATTGGTTTTCTTGGCTTGTTGATATTGTTTTTGTTTGGCTGTTTTTGGTATTGTTTCTTTTGGTTTTTGTTCTTATTTAGGAACACCCCTGGAGTCAGGCATTATCCACGCAGTGCTTCATGAGGACCGTATCTGCAAGTCATGAAAAGGCCCAAAAGGCTGGGCACGCGAACCGGCTTAAAGCCGTTATTTCCTTCAATTCTTGCCTGCCGGATAGTCAACACTGCTTTCTACGCCCCGGAAAAGAGATGATCAGGGCCGACGTCATTCGTGTACTCGCGCGTCAGTATACCTAAGGAAGAAAACCAAGAAAGCCAAAAGGAACAAAGAATCCAAAAACAAAAACACCAAACACCAAAAAAAACAATTCTCCAGGAGACTAGTCCACCAGAGTTTTGTGTGTTGTTTCTTGTTTGGTTTTTTGTTTGTTTTGTTTTTTTGGGGCTCGGCTGACAGGCGCGTACCTGTGCAGGAGCGGAAAAACCAAAAAACCAAAAAAACCAAAAAAACAAAAAAAAACAAAAACCAAAAAAACCAAAAGAACCGACCCCATATCACCGGGCGGCTCCGGAGGTATGGGGTTGGTTATTTTGTTTTTTTTGGTTTTTGGTTTTTTTGATTTTTTTGTGTTTTTTTGTTTTTTTTGGTTTTTTTGGTTTCTGAAATTACTCCATAAAACAGCAAGGCTTGTAACTTCTTACTTTGTTGTTGATCGTGCAGAACAATAGACAGACCTAGTTTTAGAGCACGGGCTTTGTTTTAGAACCGGTCTGGTGTAGCTAGTAAAGTAAGTCGCTTACTTCAAACGGGACTGTTGTGGCTGGTACTGCTACTCTTGAACCTGTAAAAACTGCTTATCTATACACGCCACAACAGTCCTTTCTGTTACGTTTAGGGCTCAGGGTTTAGGGTTTCGTGACCATAGTATGATTTGGAGGAGCAGTCCGTGGTACTTTTTCGTTTTCCGGAACTGCGGGGAGAGGACTCTGACAAGGTCGACGACTTCATGGTGTCCAGCCGGCGGGCAAAGGCCCCCTCTCCATCTCTTCTCTTTTCTATTTCGGGTGTTGCGGGTTCAGGGTTTGCAATTAAGGATGCTTTCAGGTGGTAGGGGTTCATGCTTTGTTTGCTGAGGAGCTCGGGCTCTCTATTTTGGGTCTCTTGGCCGTGATCTCAATCATCAAGTGATCTGCAGCGCAAGCCGCTGACCTCGAGCGTCGCAGATGCCAGGAGCAGCAGAATGAAGCCAAGGACATGCTCGGCGGTTCTTAGACAAGGGGCTCCCTCTCTGTAGTACTATTATTATTATTATTACTACTACTACTATTGTTATTATTACTATTAGTATTGTTGTTGTTATTATTATTATTATTTTTACTACTACTACTATTGTTATGATTACTATTAGTATCAGTCTTATTATTAGTATTGATATTATGAAGTCTGCAGCCCCTGAGTCCCATAATCCTGAGCCCGCATGCCCCAGAATACAGCAAAACCTCTGACTCTAAAGCTGAGGCTCCTTGGGTCTAGGGTTTAGGGTTTAGTGTTTAGGGTTTAGGGTCTAGGGTTTAGGGTTTAGGGTTCAGGGTTTAGGGTTTAGGGTTTAGGGTTTAGGGGTTTAGGGTTTAGGGTTTAGGGTTTAGGGTTTAGGGGTTTAGGGTTCATAGGGATTTAGAGTTTAGGGTTTAGGGTTCATAGGGATTTAGGGTTTAGGGTGTTAGGGTGTAGGGGCGTGGTAAATGGGAAGCCAGCTGCAAGTCCTTGGCAGCGGGTCGTATGACTTTGTTCTGAGGGTGGTGGGGTTTTTCCTCCCTTACCGGAGCGGTCAGCAGGTGAGGGAATTCGATTCCGAAACTGGCGTGCCCTCTGCTAGACCCTATCCGTGAGGACACGCACTTGGACGTTGTCAGATCCCTTAGATGCCCGTTGCAGCCTACCCGCTCGCCAGCAAACTATTCCGCGTGAGGACATGGACAAGCCGAAAGAAGTGTCCAAGCCAGCTCGACATGCAAAGGCGCACGGGAGTGATGCTCCAACCTGCCTGGGAATCTGCAGTTACCCCCGAAGTAAACTTCAAAACCCTCAGCAGGTGGATGTTCAGGCCGCTCGGGTGAACGCAAAGTTTGGAGGCGTCGTTAGCCTCGAACATGAAGAGCAAATTCATGGTGGAAGTCTTGGCCTTCTGGTATAGGGTTTAGGGTTTAGGGTTTAGGGTTTAGGGTTTCTTTTGGTTACGGGCTTAGGGTTCTGTGTTTAGGGCTGCGAAAGGGCGATTAGAATCTTCCGTCCAGGACTATTCGCAGGCGCCAGTGGTCTCCGATTCTGTGGGGGGGCCCGGCAGATTGCCAGGAGGCTGTTCTGAAAGAAACGGGCCTGGTACGCTGCAGCTGAGCTTTGGGCAGCTAGAACAAGGCTTGAAGCCTAGAGTCTAGAGCCCGAAAGCCCGAAACCCAAAGCCCCAAAACCGCAAGACTCAAACTCTTGAGCAGCCTCGGAAAAGTTCCACCGATTCAGGCTTGTGTATCTGTGCTCGACGCGACTCCTCACATTTCTTCCTCCACTGCATCCTATACTGGTTTGACTCCACGGAAAGCTCCTTCCTACAGTGCTTTATGGAAATGCTACCAAAACATTACCCGTCTCCTAGAACTCTAGAGTATTAGGAAGTTTTTCTGGATGGAGGGTTCTTGAGTGTGTGGGTGAGACTTCGTCCCGAGGAAGAAGCCGACGAGGCAAGCGGGGATGTCAGGTATGCATTGGATACGGCCCCCCACTCAGTAATAGTTGAATAATACAGATATATTCGGTCTATTAGGTCCTTAAAATTAGCCATATTATAGACTCTTACTGTATCATTAGAAGGGGCCCCCACCCTGTAATAGTGGTATAGTAGGAATATAGTAGGGCCCTAAAAGAACCGTTATAGCCACTATTACTGTATGGGGGGCCGTACCTAAGGTCTCCAGAAGGTTCTTTCGAGCGTTCCAGAGAGGGATCCTCGGGTCATATGGGTGGTTGTCAAAATTAGGGGGCCCAAAACCTTTTTGGGGATTAGGGTTTCATAGGGTCTATAGGGTTTTATAGAGGGTTTAGGGTCTTATAGGGTTTGGGGAGTTATAGGGATTAAGGTACCCTAAGTATTAGGTGCCGTATTATATTAGGGACCCCAAAAGGGACCATAATTTAGACAACCACCCATATAGGATTTTTTCTTGAGGGAATAGGGCCGGTAGACCCTAAGACCTCAAGCCTCTTAAAACCCTAAGTTGGGGTTTAAGAGCTCGGGCTTGCAGGGATCCAGCTTGCGTATTTTGGGGTCGGGGCTTTAGGAACTGGAGTTTTGGGAACAGGGTTTAGGAAGTTAGGGTTTGAGGGGTTCGAAGGCTCTGTCTCATAGTTTTTTCGCATCCGCCCTAGAGATGAAATAAATCCCACCAAAACCATACATTCCCAAACCCAGAACCCAGGCCCCTAAAACTTTTACTCTGAAATCCTAAATCATCACTCGATCCGTGAAGACATTTGCAACACGACACTTCATTTCCTTGAGAGAGAAGGCTTCAAGAACTCAGGCTTTAGGGTTTAGAGGAGGTTAGGAAGGCTTCAGTGGTAGGACAGTGATTTTGCAACTTTACCATTCTCCTTCAGATTGGCGTTTGGTCAGGAGACTGTTTCCTGCGACAGTCGCAAGTCCAAAACTCAAAACCCGAATAAAGCCAAAGCTCCAGACTCTAAACCCAAGTCTTGAAAGAGGACATCTTATCGAGCCGTAGCTGCAGCTCTTGGAGTGCCCCTAAACCCTAAACCGGTGCTTTTACCCTTATCGCAACCGGAATGCGGCTTTTGGAAGGAGGCTCCTCCAGAGAAGATCGAGTTGCCAGCTGCACCGGCTCAGCGTCCAGAGGCAGGGCCGGGGTCTGGGTTTCGGGGTCAGGGCTTGGATAGGGTTTAGGATTTAGAGTAAAGGATTTAGGATTTCGGGTATGGAGTGCAGGGTTGAGGAGAAGTTTAGGGTGCAGATTTTAGGGTTCAGTGCGAGCAGACTGGCAGAGGCTGTCTGAATTGGAGTTCCGATGTGAGTAATTCAGCAGTTCCACCTTGGGGATGATCGATGCCACCTAGCCACTGCAGAGTTTGTTAGGTTGGGCTTCATGGGGCTTGAATATGGGAGTTTCCGGAAATGAGGGACCCTAACATAGTACCCAAAATAATAGGATCCTCATTATAAGGACCCCAAAATCAGCCCTAATTTTCGGAAACGCCCATATAGAAGCCCTGAACAGCAAGCCAAATGTGCACCAGAAGCCCCTGCGCATGCGTGGTGATTGGCACAGTGGGTGGTTGTCAAAATTAGGGCACTTTTTGGGGTACCCTAATTAGGTGCCGTGTTATATTAGGGACCCCAATCTCTGAACCATGATCTTGATCTGAAGCAGTTGTGTTTTGCCGAAAACTTGCTATGGGCATTTGAACTAAACATTGGAGGTAGTTCTTGTCCATGAGCCAGCAGCAGCCAGTATGCTCGAAGCTATGTCCGAAGATATATGATGCCCACGACGAGAGATTCGTCTAGCAATTTTTTCCCTACAGCGCCTCGAGCCGAAACAACAAATCCTGAAAGTAACTTAGGCCACAACGATGTATTCATTGTTTACTTGCTATAGGGGCCTTCATGTGTACCATTTCGGGGCTCCTTGTTATAGGTATAGTATAATATGCCCCAAAACCCTATTCTAATTATGAAGGCCCCTATAATATTCATCATTTACGTAGTTTCTTGCAGGAGCCAAGCACGGAGTTCGAAGTCGGAGACGACTGCGCACCTTCCGCCGGCGTCTCAGAAGGTTCACCGAGTTCACTGAAGCCCTCTTCCCCTAAACCCTAAACCCTAAACCCTAAACCCTAAACCCAAAACCCTAAACCGTGCTCTTCTGCGAAGAGGTGATTCCAAAGTGCGCGACCAAAACCGGTTCTGAGCATGTAGGCTAGGCTGCCATGCGACGAAACCCAGGGTCACTCGACCCTGCAGTTTTTTTGAGAGAGTTTTGCAGAAGTTGCCGTGGAGGCTTCAGGGTGCTGAGGGAGACCACCATCATCTCTTAGAAGCTGCCCCCACCCTGTAATAGTGACTATAAGGATTATATTAGGGCCCTATTACATTCCCATGAAACCACTATTACACGGTGGGGGCAGCTTCTAAATCCTCACTCTCTCTTCTTATGATGGCATCACCCCGGCATCAGAGCTCTTTCGGAGGAGGCTGTTCGGTGCTGGACGCATGAGCCCCGAGTTCTAACCATTAAGATGGAGGCGCACTCACCCTCAGGAGTTTCAACCGTGAAAAGCCTTTTTTGGAAACCTAGTGCTGTAATGCATTCCCTAAACCCTAAACCCTAAACCGTCGCATTTCTGGTCGTCTTGACTACTTTCGGGCCTCTCGGCCCTCTTCCTCTTGCTGTCTTCTACCGCAAGTTGTAGAAGCCTTCTGAGAACTCCTCCCCAAGGAGCCGCCGGAAGCTGTGGACAAGGCCTATCTGTTTTTTGGTACCGGATCGTGCATGGCTTTCGGGCGGGGCGCTGCTTTCAGAAGTTTTTTGTTCTTAGATTCTTAGAATGTCTACATGTTCTTAAAACCCTAAGGAGCGCGCCTGATACTCCATTTCTGAGATGTGAAGCTTTGCCCCCGAACCCCCGAAACCCTGCAACCTTTCACCCCACAGACTCCGAAGGCCAAGCCGGCACCGTAGATTTCTTGCGGATGGAAAAGCCCTCGAAAAAAGTCTCACACCTGAAGCCTCTCAAGGAGGAGGAGAAGACGGAGCAAGCCCAGGAGACTGACGAGAAGGAGATATCCAAGGATCGATATGGGTGGTTTCTCAAAATTATGGTCCCTTTTTGGGTCCCTAATATAATAAGGCACCTAATAAATAGGGTACCCCAAAAAGGGGCCCTGATTTTGACAACCATCCACAGGTGCCCTTGAATATTCAGGGTCTTGTGGTAGGGGGTGCACTGAACTATAGGATCCTTCAAAATCACGGCAGAGTCCCAAAAGCAATTAGGATTCTGGCTAAAGGGCTTTGTGTCGGCCACCGCGCTGCACACCTGCGGCTTCTGGATGTTTATTGCCGCCCTGTTGTTGGGCATAGCATCCTGAAGCCGTGGTATGAGCAACACACCGCGGCCGTCTTTCCGGACCTGAAACTCAAACTAAAGCCGAAACAGTCGACACTGAACCCTCCACCTCCTTTCTGACGTCTTGAAAGCTCGCTTTCAGGGCGCCAGGCAGCAAGTGCTCACCTCGGGATCCCAAGCACGTGCCCTCAAGATCTCTCGGATCTACTCTGTCGGTTTAGTTTCTAACACGAGTTCACTAAGCAAAACAGCCCGAGATTGCAGAGGGATGCTTCATCTTTCTTGCATGAAGGGTAAGTTTTAAAAGCCAGCAAGCCGCAGGATTCGGAGAAGACTGAGAGCGTGGTCTCGCCGAGTCAGGACGCGCAAGAGGCGCAGAGGGGCTCAGGTATAGGGCTATGCTAATTTTTATGTTTATTTTTCGGCCTTTGGAGGAGTCTTGTAAGGTCTAATGCTTTCAGGATTCGGGGGCTTGAGGTTTCGGGCTTCGGGCTTGGGTTTGATTGAGTTCTTCTGCCTTTGGGAGAAGGGTCCGTATTCAGATCCCCAGCCCAAACCCAAGTCTAGAGTTTTTACCAACCATACTGGTTTAGAGGCATAATTCTCAAAAATATGTGCATCAGTCAGGTATGGGAGTTTTTGCAGGCGGATTGGTCGCCGTATTTCCCAGGAATCGTCTGAGCAAGTCAACGCCGAAGAGCCCATACTGACGGCCGGGAGCTCGGATCGTTACTGGAACACGGCATTTGGTTGACCCTAAACCCTAAACCCTAAACCCTAGGCTTAAAGCCACAATCCCTAAAACTCTTAACGGAAAATCCCGAACTCCCAAACCCAAAGCTTTGGGCCAAAGCTTACGATGGCCTGGGCTCCCCCACGCCGGGAGCATCTGGGGTTGAACAGGGCTCGGATGTTGTGCACCTTTTTGGCTTCAGGGCCGCCAGGTTTGGGTGTGGCTTTCCGACAGATTGCGGAAGCATCCTTCTTCCGAGCTCCGCTGCCAGCGCCAAGAATTTCTTGATGACCATTTAGAATTTAGACTTATACCTACGATACACTTTAGAATGAAACAGTTAACAGTGTGTTGTATATTATCTGGCATTAGGTGGATTTAAAGCAAGCCATGAAACACATGGTGTGCAAAGCAGATGAAGATGTTCCGTGTGGGAAGGATCAAGCTACATAGCATGTAGCCTACGAGTAGTGTTGTTCGTGAATGCGGATACATACATCGGCACCTTTCAGCTACTTGCTAAGTCCCACGTCCTTGCAAGCCTTATGCAAATCTCCCTTTCAAGTCCGTCAAGTTAACAAGCTGTTGGAAAGACTTCGAAACCCTTGTAGAACTCTACCTACGAAGACCCGAGTCCCCAGGTCCTGTAAGCGAGCTTCTGTGGGCGCGGGGTTCAGGGACGCCCGAAACCCGAAGCCCTAAAATCCTACACCCGAAACCGAAAAGGCCGACAAGCTCTCCGACAGCGTCCAGCCGAAACCTCCCTGCGTTGAGGAGCAGGTGCTGTTTGCCGGTTATCTTCCTTCTGAGTTCAGGGTTTAGGCTTCAGGTTTCGGGTTCAGGCTTCAGGTTTCGAGTTCAGGATGTCATGTGCGGTGCAGGGTTTGTGGTGGAGGGTATCTGGAGCAGTTTTTTCTTTTCTCCTAGCTATCGCCTTTTTCGCCGGCGTGTGTTCTCGCAGGGCCCAAGGATGATCGTGGCCCTGCCTGTAAGTTCCAAAGAGCATCCTAGAGGTTCCTTGTCGTGTTATCCTTGTTTGCCCTCAGAAATGGCGGTTTTGTGGTCAGGATTAAGCCCAAACGTCGCCTCCCCCAGCTTTTTCCGGGCCAGGTGTCCGAGCCAGAAGCCGATGCCCAAGCGGAGGAAGAAGAGGCTCAGAGTGAGGACGAGGCAGCACTCTTCTGCTGCCCATGTCGTCGCGAGGGTGCTGGGGGAATGAGGGTCATTAGTGTACAAGGGCATGAGGGTACTGGGGGTGAAATCCCTAAACTCGGAACCCCAAGCCCAAGACCCTGAAACTAAACCCGGACCCTGAAGAAGCGCTGGCTTTCTTCTGAGGAGGAGGATGCGTCGTTTTCGGAGGAGTCCGAAGAAGAGGCAGCCGCAGCGAGGGCGCTTGAGACAATGCTCCTAAGGGGGGTTGCGCGCTCGCTCCCTCTTCTGCCTCTCTCCCTCTCTCTCTCTCTCTGTCTGTCTCTCTCTCTCTCTCTCTCTCTCTTTCTCTCTCTCTCTCTCTCTCTCTCTATATATATATATATATATATGTATACAGGTACTATATACACATGCACATGTACACATATACATATACGTACATATGTACATATACATTTTTCTCTCTCCTGCTATCTTTATGTTGTGTGTTTTAAAAATGGTTCATGGGCATTGATCAGGTGATATCAGGTGTTTATGGGTGTTTATGTCTTTTCAACGGCGTCTCGTAGAGTGCTTATACAGGGTTTCGTTTTGAGAGTTTCTGTAGGACTCCTAAAGTGCTCTTTGAGGTTCTATAAATTATGTAGTGGTTCGGGTTGAGTGTATTGAGTGCGTTGAGAGTCTTGGGCGCATGAACTTCCCGTTGGCTTGGTTTTCGGGCTTGAGCATGCGAACGTGCTTCGAATGGCTGCATCACATGAACAAAAGCCCAAAAGCACCGGTGGTTCCCAGCAAACATCAGTCATGGAGCTTGGTTGCAACGGTCATGTGCCCTTGCTCAAGGCATATCTAAGCCTTGATGTCCTTCTGCTTGATGTCCTGCTGGCAGGAAGACACTGAGGAAGACGAGTTGGAAGAGATGGGAGAGCCTGCGACGGTTGAGGAGGAGGATGAGGAGGAGGAGCAGCAGCAGGAGGAGGAGGAGGAGGTGGAAATTCGGATGTTGCGTCAAACCCTAAACTCCGACCCCCAGATGACAATGTCTCCAAAGCCCGAGTGTCAAGATTGCGTTCAGGCTCCTTAGTGGTCCGGCAGGGGTGTAGGATTAAAGACGGCTCTCCAGTGTGCTTGGCAGTAGCCCGGCGACAGCACGTACCGAACTTCTACCATCAACTGTTTCCGAGCTTGCCGAGACGCTCGCTTACTGTAGGGGCCTCAATAATCACCTATTACCTATACTATTTTGGGTGTTCCTTATTACAGTTGTGTTAAAATGGGCCCCAAGACCATCTTCTAACTATTAAGGCCACTATTTGACATGAATCCTCAGGTCAAGCCGCCCACAACCCTGAACATCCCCTGAGCCCTGGGTTAAACCCGCCTTGGAAGGTGGAAACCCTTCCGAAGCCCGAAAGCTTCAATGCGCCCTCGGCGCAAGTGGAAGAATCCGAGGACAGAGGGTGTTCTGCCTCGGTTGCTACTACAGGAGCCTTACAAAAAAGGGTAGTTGTATGGGACTACAAAGGCATATCATGTCTAAGGATTCAGACCGTGTTTGACGGGAGATGTAATGTAGGAACCTCGTTAGGCGAACTCTCCGAGTTCTTACTCGACTTTTAGTATGGGCTCTAGTACTCGGAGATTAGAACAAAGGCTTCTACTATCATCAGGTTCCCACACTACATAGGGGCGTTGTGCGGCTTCAGGTTTTCGTACTGCTCCTGCTTCCGAGATCCCCCAGCTCCGAACCCCGAGACCCTCCCTGCGGAGGAAGGGGTTGCAACCGGATTACGCAAGCTCCGAAACCCTCAACTCAACCCCCGAACTTCCCTAAACTTTCAGCCCCGAACTCCCTAAACCGTAAAACCCTAAACGCTCAACCCCAAACCCCCTAAACCCTAAACCCCGGAGGAGGAGGAGGACGCCGAAGAAGTGCAGCCACCCGAAGAAGCCAAGGGCGAGGAAAAGGCGGCGTGGAGGGGTTCTTTGCGGTTTAGGGTTTAGGGTTCTTTGGTCTCGGGTTCTTCGAAGAGTTTCTGTAGGGGCTCTTTTTAAGGCTTCCCTTCGGGGCTCTTTATAAGGGTTCCTTTAAGGTCTCTTTTTAAGGCTTCCTTTAAGAGCTCCTTTAAGGGTTTCTTGAAGGTTCCTTGAAAAGGCTCTAGATGGGGTTTGTGGCTTGGGGGTTTTATGAGGATTTATTGGCTTTTGATAGGGGTTCTGTCAGGGTCCTAGAAGGGTATATGGGGTTGGGATTCGGCGTTTGGGGGTTTGGCGGGGTTGATGCTAACTCGAAAACTGAAGGACAAGTGAGTAAGTGAATTAAGGAAGTCGGTTTCAAGGGTTCCGCAGGGGTGTGCGAAGATCCTCAAGGTTTAGATGCCAAGCCCAATTCTTCCACGCACCCCCCCGGCCGTGTCCAAGACACACTAAACCATGAACCGAAACGGCACACCACTGTACGGTCGATGATATAAATCCTGCATTACCCATAATAAGGAATATACCATAATTCCCATAGTTTAGGGCCCTTAAGGTAATGCAGGGTTTTCATCATCAACCGCAGTACCATGCTGAGAGATCTTTTCCTTAAGCAGCGCTTGGCACACCAACAGCAGCAGATCGGTAAGGCTTCCCTTAGGGGTACTTAGAAATACTTCTTAATTTTTGGTTATTATAATCCCTAAGAAACAGCTAAAATTATAATTTGTGCTAGGGTTCTAAGTTCAGCATAGTTCCGGCCCAAAGCCTTTATGGATTCAGGTTTGTGTCGCGCAGGAGTTGGGGTGGAAAGGCTAACCTCATCGACGCTTCTGCAGAAGCTGTTCATGAGTCCCTTGCGAGGAGCATCGGAATCAGCAGCCCGAGCCAGATGCAATCCGGGCACAGGCCGGGCGATAAAATTAATTATGCGTCAGAAAACCCTAAACCCTAAAGCCTAAACCGAATGAGTGGCGTCTCGGGTTTTGCTTAGAGGTCGTTTGCTTTTAGAGAATTTCTGCACCAGAAAATCTTGAAGATTAGGAGCTCTTGGGAATGAGTGTGGTCCGCCTTGTCTTCGTGAGAACTTTGCCCTTGCTGGGGGTTTTTACGTTTCGGGTTCGGGAAGACTTTCGGGGTCTGCAACATGAGTCGTAGGATTTCCGAGGGTTCATGAATATGGTTATGATATCATACACTCCAACACCCTATTCTCATCCCAACGGCCCCTATATTAAGGGACTGGTCTTCCTTGAGGGCGTTTTGCCTTGCGCTTGACATGCTAGTTTCGGTGGAACCGGCTTGGTGATAGCGGCCGTAACTGGAATGAGCGCTTAAACCCCACATCCCAAATCCTCTGTAACACCCTTACAGATTCGCAACTTCAAAGAACTCTTCTACAAACCATATCAAACCCTGCCGCAATCTTTACAATGCCCCGATCTTTAACACCTTTACTATGGGGGCCTCAATAATTACCCATACTATTTTGGGGGCTCGTTATTATCATTATAGCAAAATGTTCCCCGAAACCCAATTCTAATTTTTTAAGGTCCCTATATTATAAGGCCTTGTCGCATCGTTTAGACGCCCCTGTAGAGCCCTGTTGAGACCCCAAATCCTGCCCAGGCGCCAGCGGTGCGCGCACCGTCTGTGCAAGCAATTTTGGGCGCCAAGGACTGCGCTTGGTCGTTCGGTTCGCTGTGCTTCGAATAGCTTATTTGCAGGATCTTCTTCGGGTCTTTACAGGATCTCTTCGGGTTCTTCTGGGGTTACACATGCATCTTACAGGGCTGTTATCACCCCAATCCCTTGGCTTTTTTTGGAGAGCCTCTGTGCCAGGGATTGCCGAGGCATCTGGCAGGTGTTCAAAGTGGGGTTGGGTATCCGCATTTGCCATTCCATAAGCCCTGGACCGTAAATCCCGGTTACTAAGCCCAAAGCCCTGAACCTTAGAGGCCCTAAACCTAAACTTCCCTCTGAGCTTATTGGCTGCTGACTCGAAGAGAGATGTTGTACAGTGGTAGGGTTAAGCAGGTGTATATTGTTATAGTACTGTATGGTTTAGTGTGTAGGAAGACAAGTCCAGCAGGTGAAAGCACAGATTCATTACTTCCGGCTCGCAGATACGAGTGCAATGCCTGGGAACGCTCACCACAAGCTAGAACTGTCATGTCTTAGTTTACCTTTGGTTAGTAGAGAATGGAGGAATGGGGTATTCTTATAAATACTAATACTACCATTCTTCCATTCCCCACTAACCAAAGGTAAGTTAGAGCAAGTCAGAACACAGTTGCGATGCAACAAGGACTTCAAGATCTCTTGCACCACCGACCGATGCTCCTCAACCTTCAACTCAGTGTGCGTGCCCATCCCCCCATCTCTTAGACCCTCCCATTACTAATAATCTTAGCGCTATTCTTATTGCGTACTCTTTTTTTAGTATGTATTTTCATGGTTCTTAACTTACTATTGCGACCTTGACCACCTTCCTCTTATTACCTGTATCATTGGCAGGAGCTGCTTTTGAAGAGTTTAGAGCAGGAGGAGCATCTGGGCGGCACCGTTCCCTCACCCATGGCCTAAGCCATAGCAGGGGTTTTTGAGACAGTTAAGGGATTCTTTTAGGTTATGCTACCGGGTAGTCGGTTAAGTCGTCTCACCTTGTGTAAAGTCGTCTCGCGCGGGCGTGCAGATGGGGATGGCGCATGCAAGCTCGTAAGAACATTTAGCTGGAAGTCATCTCACCACGGCAAGCACATGGGGATTCCGAATTAAAGCTTGGGAGCCAGTTGTGTGGCGACATTGAGGGCCCGACTAAAACGCCAAGCCCTACTCCAAATATGCATGGATGTGTTACTCAAAAGTCGTCTCGCACCGGTGTGTACATTGTTGGGATTCCGCATACAAGCTGGTAAGAATATTTAGCTGGAAGTCATCTTACCCCGGCAAACCCATCGGGATTCCGAAATAAAGCTTGGGAGCCAGTTGTGTGGCGACATTGAAAGCCCAGCAAAAACGCCAAGCGCGGCTCCACATATGCATGGATGTGTTTTCTCCCATGATCAGACACAGCGTGTACATGCAGCCCCCTCGTTTCGAGGCCTGGATAGCTCCGACTAGAAGATGGCGTGCACTTGCAGTTTTCGTTTGTTTCAGTGCACGTTTGCTTCATTTTGTGCGAAGAGTCTCGTGCCACTCGCAGATTTGACATGTCGGGCTGTGCTCTTTCGAAACCAGCATATGTAGTTGCGGATCCCAGTGTGTGTCGACTTGTTGCGGATGGGTCGACTTCGCCCGAATCTGAGCATGAGCTTGGGGAGAGCCCACTTCACACAACCTGCGTCGACTCAACCCCAGCGCCAATGGGGTCCTTTATGTCCTGAAGCTTTCATAAAACCAAGCAAGCCCCCGCATGAAGCGCCCTGCGTGGTGGCCTTCTGTGGGTAGTGCACATGGGTAGGCGGCCACCTGGCAGTTGCCGGGAGATGCTTGAAAATGGAGGCAAGGATGCAGTGACAAAGCCCAATATGTCAATAAACAGCTCGCGAAGAGTACAACCGGATGTAGAAGAAATGCTATACGGACCTCGGAAATGGACATAGCATAGATGTACTACGCCGGCCACACCCCCAAATATGAGTTTCAAAAGCAGGCTCTTCGTCTCGAGATCATAACGTGCGTGTCGGACTTTGACAGCGTAAGGTGGAAGATGCTGCATGAGGCCGAGCATGTGCCCGAGCCGCGGCTGAATTGGTTCAGGGTTTGTGGAGTTTTGAAGCTCTGGGTTTAGTGTATGGGTTTGGCCCATGTGCGGGAACTTTGGCTGAGTCTCCATGGTGTGAGTGCTGCTTGTTGATGTGATTCCCTACATTCGAAGCTGCTTCTCCAGGCCAGTATTTGGCAATGAACGGTGGTGAGCTTTGAGAACGTGAGATAAACCACTTTGATGAAGGCCCCAGCGGCTGCAAGAACATGAGCATCTGAAATTGGGCGCCAGGCTATCAAACACCACGATAAAGTATTGCACAGGTGAGCAGCTAGACATGCAAGAACGTATGCACATATGCGTATGCGTGTACATGTAAGTACTATACTACTATACTGGAATTCTGCTTCTTTTTCTTCTTCTTCGCACCTGCTGCTGCAGTTTCGAGGAGACGCGGCTTTGCCGGCTGTCGGGTGGGCTGTCGGCTGCGGTGGCCGAGCCCATGCACAGCGATGCCGCATGGGTCCTTGGGACGCTCGTAGCATGGAGATGACTCGCGGGCCTGAGGGTTGAGGATTTTTTGGGCTTCGCATTTCCAGGTTTTCGGGATGTTCAGGGTTTGAGGTTTGGGGGGCTTTAGAGCAGAAGGGTTCAGAGCTTTAGGCCTTTAAGTTTGGATGTTTTCGGGGTTCAGAGCTTGGCAGGATCTTGAAGATTAGCGATGCGGTTGAGAACTTCAATTCCGACGGCCCAACTTGCTGAGGTTGAAGCCCTTGATGGAGCCCTCAGCCCTGAACCGTCAATCCTAAGCCTCAAAACCGCAAGTATTGAGCCCTGAAGACAGTGATCTCGAAAACCCTGCGGCGCCCAAACACCCCGAAAGGCCGGAGAGATACGGCAGCAGCTTTTTGAACCTCGACGTTTGTCAACGCTATCGCTAAAGCCCGGAATCCCAAACTCCAACCTTGCCGAGAAATACCCCTGGAATTCGACTCTGGGGTGTACATTTGACCAAGTTTAGTTTAGGGTTTAGAGTCGAAATTAGAAACACACAGAGCCTCTCGAAGCCTTCTATACAGCAATCACACGAGGAATCTTGTAATATGCGTGTAAGGCCCCCAACAGAACATTTAGCTTCATAACAGCCATCTTATTCGGTGGCCTTGTTAAGCTCGAACATGCTAGTATGCATTTACGGAGACTTCTGCCAAACCCTGCAGCTAACCCTAAACCCTGCGTAAAAAGGCCCTCAGACTAAACCCTAAACCCTAGACCGTAAACCCCAAACCCTAAACCCTAAACATCTACACCCTGAAACCGGGAAGCCACCCCAACAGCCCAGGAATCCCACAAAGCGGAGCGAAGCCGTGGCGTGGATGGAGGCTCCATCCTTGCCTTCGTTGGATTTTCGGATTTTGGGATTTGGGGTTAGGCTCTAAGGGTTTAAGGTTTAGGGTGTAGGGGTTTAGGGGTTTGGGGGTTGTGGGGGGTTAAGGGGAAGGGTCAGGGTTGATGCTTCAGGAACTAGGCTGTAGACTTCAGGATTGTGGTCTTCGGTGCACTTCAGGGGTTAAAGATTGCAGGTCAAAGGGTTTGGGCAAGAACCAAAAACCTAAACCCTAGGCAGTTTGGAACGCTGGAACCGTGAAGCTTGCAGTTCAGGATTCAGGTTTGGGCTTGAGCGTACGATAACGACTCGAAGGGTTTCAGAGTTTATTGGCAGTTTCGGCGCCCTGAACTGAGGGTACACCGTAGGATTTAGGGTTTGGGTTTTAGGATTGAGGGGCGGGGTGTAGGGGTTATGTAGCAGTGTTGTGCCCTGTGATGCCCTATGCCCCCGCAGCGGCCCATTTAGCCTCATCAGGTAGGACAGCTTCATATTTAGACTTTGGTTTCAGGATCCATTAGGGGATGTCCCTTCTAAGAGAGAGAGAGAGAGCTAGCTCTTTGGGGGGTGAAGCGTGCAAGGAAAGCTAGAGCAAGTAAGCAACGCAAGGGCTTCACCATATGACAGTTTTTGTGAGTGAGTCATGACGAACTTGTCCACCTTCAGGCTTGCAGCTCCGATTCACCGAACGTCGATGTGTTCGAGGCTGTGTGGGGGTTGTTGGCCGTTGTGGGTCTAGGACTGGGCTTCCGGTGGTCGCGGTCAACCCAAACTGTGGTACTGTGTGAGTGTGCGCGCAAACGCCGGCATGCGCGTGATGCATACTTCGACCCCCCCCAAAAGCACACAGCCAGATTGCGTGCGTGAGTTGGTGTCTCAATGAGTCAGTGAGGCAGCGAGTGAGTGAGTGAGTGAGTGAGTCGTTGATTCAGTCAGTCCGCGAGCCAGTGGTGATTGTGCCAGTGAATGAGTGAGTGAGCGTGTGAGTGAGCGAGTAGTGATGGTGCGTCTTCCTGAGCTCTTCTGTGGCAGATCTCGTCTTCGCCAGTTCTATGCCATGTCTCAACTTCCATTTGTGGTGCTCCACTCCGAAAGCCCTACCCTCCCAATCACAAGATCGTGTCCAGTGGAACTCGTTTTCAGACCCCTAAACAAAGCATGTGATGGTCCCCACTAGACAAAGCTGGTTAAGGTTATAGGCTGGTTAAGGAGTATAAATCGTGATAAGATAAGAAAAGCCTCATAAAGATTACCGTAAACCCTAAACCCTAAACCCTAAACCCTAAACCATTGTGCTGTGTTTTGGCTTCAGGGTCGGAAACGCTACTTCGCAGGCTGGGCAAGGCTCCCCGAAGCTGCCTGCCGAAGCCGATGACGAGGTCTTCGAGGCTGGGACCGAGCGGATGGAGCCCATGAGGTTTGATACGGTTGATGATATATATCCTGGATTACCCATAATAAAGGAAGATACCATAATTCCCATAGTTTAGGGCCCTTAGGGTAATGCAGGATTTTTATCATCAACAGTACCAAGAAACTCTATAGAACGCAAAGGAATTGGGAGACCGTGCTTACTGGGCTGTAAGGGAGCATGTCGTGTCAGTTTCGGCAGTTTCTCACCTGTGAGATTTCCGCCTCCAAAGAGATGCAAGCCGAGCCCGACGACGAAGTGTTCGAGGTGCGGCATCGCACCCAAGCCCGACCATGACCGACATTGTACTTTCCGACAGCGTTTGTTCAAGCTACTACCACTGCCACTGCCACTGCTACTGCTGCTTCAATGAAGCACCTGGGCTCGAACGACGACAGTTAGTGTGTCGTGTGCGCATAGAGTAGGCTGCAGGATGGTGCAACTACACCTTCTTTTCCTCCTGGCCTACCTTTCCCCTCCGCATCCCCTACCCCCCCATCCGCAAGCCGCTGGGTCCAAATCACTGTCACTGTGTCTGGCTGCACTGCCCTGGACTGCGTGGCCCGAACCTCAGACAGCACCGAAGCACTGCAAGTGGAGAACCCACCAGAGGCTGCCATGCTCTTCTAGTTCTCCCGCCCATGCCTGCAGGCTCAAGCTGTTGACTAGACCCACTATCCGGGACCACGCAGCCCACCAAGGATCCGCCGAGTCATGTCGCAGTCGCCATCCGGCCATCCTGCCACATCGTCTGGACCGCCTCCACCCTCGGAGCATACTAGCCTTGCAGCAACGCTGGCCAGTCTGCATCAGACCCTGGACAACTCGATCGTTAAGGAACGCTACCGTGCAGGACTGCACAACCAGGTCTGGAACACCAATAACTGGGACCGCATCGGATCAGCAACTGCACTGCGCCCTGGTCCCCTGCCGACCGCTGACGAGCCTCAGAGCAGTCAGCACCCTCAGGCCCAGCCGGGCTCTCCGGACTCCATTGACACGGCGGATCTCATGGCAGCTGCAGACGAAGCGGAGCGGACTCTTGCTTCCCTGGCCAAGCCCTCCAGCTCCACGGATCCAAAGCGCCCTCGATCGAGATCCCGCTCTCCAGTCAGCACAGAGAACGCACCAAAGGCGCCAGGCCCCCTCCCTTCTACAGATAAGTCTTGAGGGAAGCCGTTTTAACCAAGTTGCCCAGCAGTGCAGCGCCGACTTGATACTGGCAACAGCAAAAGATCGATATCGGCTTGTGCTCGCGACCTGTGCTCTTGGCCCTACTAACACCCATCCCCACTTGTCCTGCCCCTGCGTTGGCCCAGGTGACCCTGCTACGAGGACAACACTGCCCGTGACTCACACCGAGCACTCTGTCCGCTGTCATTTCCTCACCTCTGCCCGCGCACCCAGGCTAGAGGGGTCCTCGCCTGCGGTGGCCTGTCCCCCGGCATCTGCTTCCATGGATGCCGATGTGACTGCCCCACGCGATACTCAGGTGCAAGCTCTCGCCGAGCTGGAGCCTCACTGCCCTGACCTCTGTACCAGAGCCTTCCGACACCTGTCAGACCTCTCCTGCCACAGCTGCCTGGTGCCGTTCCTGATGGACCTTCAGGTCAGCCTACCTCCGCCGACCACACAGGCCCTCTCATCGAGTAGGCCACCGCCACTGCCTAAAGCTAGTGCCGCTCCTCTGTCCGGTTGTGTTTGGCTTCTGACGCAGCCGGGTACCTCTCAAACAGGAAACCCGCCCTGGTCCCCTCTAGACCTGATATTCAAGGCCCCTGACGGAATGCCGCGATCAGACAGCAAGCGACGACGTGACCAGTCTCGCCCCGGCAGGCTGAACCGTCTGTACACTCAGGAGTGTGAAGCTGTTCGACATCCCCGGGAAGCTGCACCTCCGCCCTGCACCGTCTACTCCGAGGCGTTCTATCATCGCTCTCCAGGTTGGATGCAGCGCTTACATGAGGAGCTTATGCAAGAACAGCAGCCAGACAGGAGAGACCTGGAACCAAGGCCAAAGACGGCCCCAATTCGCCTGAGGTCCGCGGGCCGCTCCAGACCGGGCACCTCGTCGAAGAGACTGACACACAGCCGACGCTCTTCCTCGCGTTCCCGACGGCCGCCCAGTCCGAAGCTCAGGCGCAGACCCCGGTCTCGAAGCCCTTCGAACAGACCACCTCCTTCCAAGTCAGCGCGGCCCCAGGGCACACCGTCGCCGCCTAAGAAGCCTCGTCGGAACACAGCTCCCAGCGGCACCCCTGTCCAACAGCAGGATCCCCCTCGGAAAAGAGCCTCCCTCTCTCGACAAGTTGACCGGCCCTCGACGAGACCAAGAGCAGCGAATCCAGGTCCACCTGTCATGCCCCCAGCTCTCTACAGACAACACCGGGCAGACCAAGGCCGCCCACTGGAGGACGACAGCTACTCCTACTACTCTGACTCAGAGCCAGCCACACCCAGGCAGTGTCAACCGGTCCACCGAGGTCTAGAACGGGCACCACCTGCCCCGGCTGTAACCGGAAGCCCCCTCCGAGCGGGAGAGCTCATTACCAAACTCCTTCAGCCCGCCACCGCGGGCAGCCGGCCCTCAAGACCTCGCTCCTCCAGCTCAGCCAAGAGCCGTGCCAAAGCATGCCGAAGCCTCAGCTCTGTCCTGTTACAGCCACTCTGGTTCCAATACTACTGCAATGATCCTTGGTGCAGGACTGTGACCGGAGCTCGCCCTCATCCTCTGCAGTGTGAGGCTTCTCTCGTAAGGACCCGAGCTCAGCTAGGACCAGGCATGCCGAGCAAAACTAGCCTGGCGTGCGGGCATCACCTGCCGAGACATCCGTGCACAGAGCCCACTCCCTCTACCCACGATCCCGCAGGGAGCCCTCAGCGCCTGCAGCGACTGCAGCCTTCACCTTGCCTGTCCAGCAGCCGGCTCTTCTGCAGCCGCCCCAGCAGCACCGTGCACTGTTACTTCCTTGTGCTTCGAGTCACCCGAGGAACCATGGCAGCTGCTGTGGCTCGAGACTGTCTAGATTCTGTAGGCCAGCCCGGCAACAGGCGGAGGGCCTCATGGCACCAAGGAATCAGCGAAGCCGTGGTAGGGGCAGGGGTTCGGCAGCTTCCTCAGCAAAGGCTAAGCCCGCTGCGGAGGAGAGCATCAGTGAGCCGACGTCTCCCAGCAGCCCTGATTCACCAGATGAGCCGGCAGACTCCAGTGCCGCGCCACGAGGTCCGCCACCTCCGGTGCCTGTCAACCGGCCGCGAAGCAGATCACCGGCTCCAGTGGGACCTGAGACTACGGCAGCTCCGCCGGCAACCGTCGAGGCCTCGCCGGCCCCACCGCTGCCAGGGGTTACCCCTGCAGGAGCCATGGCTCCCCTACCAGCAGCTATGCCAATGGATACGCCAGGTCCCCTTCCGACTCACAATCCTTCGAGCGGACCGCCACCACCCACACCAGCAACGAGCTTTGGCGCCAGACCACCTGCGGGAGGATGCGGACCTGTCGGCCATGGCCCCTCCAGCCCGGGGCCCAGACCTCCGTCTCGACCGATTCGAACAGCTGCCCCCGCTTCCACTACTACCACGGTCCACACTCAAGGATGGACAATTACGATCCATATCCGTCCCAGTGGGCCCAGTGGACCTGGATCTGGATCTGGTGGTCCCTAGACGGAACAGTGCAGCAGAACCTCTTCCACAACATCCTCGACACGGCCGCTGGCCTCAGGTACTGCCTCCTCGGCGGACTCTTCTTCCGGTTCACCCGGACGCCAATCACAGTCCAGGCCGGCGGGAAAATAACTGCACTGCCGCTTACAGGCACCCTGCCAGCAGCAATAGTTGCAGTGCTCAGCCTTCTCACTCTGAGCCATCCGGGTCGACCACAATCACTGCATGCCGTACTGAGGTTGGCACCGCCTTCGCCTCCTGCCGCGACAGGGGCCTAGCCGGAGCCGCACGCGATAGCTGTGTCCTCGCTGGTACTGTGCCACCGGAGGTGGCTCTCCAGCAGCATGTCCGGTGTGCCTGCCTCCACCACGCCCGTAGCTGCAACCGTGCCACGCGGCGCCACTGCCTTATTTGCACCAGCGCAGGTACCTTCTCCAAGCACGACACAGCCGAAGGAAACACGTGCTCTCCTCCGGCACCAGACCTGCTGCGGCCTCAGATCCCAGGTTACTGCATGCTACGCCGGTCGCTGCAGCTGACTGCCATTGTTGCTAACAGCGCCTCACTTGAAGATGTCTGTCACCTGCGCTGCTCACAGAAGAACAGCATAGCACACGTCCAGGGAGCAGAACAGTTTTCAATGGAGGCCCACTTCCCCCGCACCCCGGTGCAAGGCTGGACTCATAGCCCCATGCTAGGCATTCACAGACAGACCCAGACTTGCGTAGTGCCCAGGCGCCCTGCCCTTACCTCGTGTAGCGTGAGCCACCTGCCGTGTGCCCAATGGTTCCGATCAACCCTAGGTGGCTACTTCGTCCTCGCGGACGCCAAGGACAATGCCCCCTCAGGAGGGCCCGACAACTGGCTACGCGACGCGCTCTACAAAGAGCCCGCTGGCGACGAGCGCCTCCACCTATCACTAGGTACTCCATGGCCATCTGGCGGTCGATGCGGGCAGGAGCCGGAGATCCGGAGGAGGACGAGCCCCAGGCCGACGACCTGCAGAAGGACACCCCGCCGGTCTCCGAGCCACCACCACGGGCACGGCCCAAACCGGCGACGACGCCGGACGGCAAGCTTCGCCCTCTTCCGAAGAAACGCCCGAGGGCATCCTCAGAAGCAGCCGAACCAGGCTCCTCCCGTGACCCAGATGGTCCAGGCCTCTCCGCAACCAGCACAGGCAGCCAGGGCAGCTCAAACGTGGAGCCGAAGGAGACCCCCAGGAGAATGCCGCCGAAGCCCAAAAAGATGCCCAAGAAAGCGGAGGATAGGACACCTCCGCCCCTGGAAGCTGGACCAGCGGTGGCACCCAGTATCTGGCATTTGGAGCCAGACTGGGACGAGCCAGCTGCCGACAACAGGAGCTCGGAGGTTATCCACCCGGAGTCAGAGGACGATACCGACCCGGCTGCCAGCCTATGCACAACGGAAACTGCTCAGCTGGTACCTGCCTCCGGAGACCACAAGACCAGATTTCGACTGCCGCACGTCGAATATGAGCCTGCAGGTGACCTCCAGCAGTATGCAGGCCCATGGGTTGAGGTCGAGGTCGAACCAGAGGAGTCGCCCTCCTGCGAGTCGGTATGGACGCTCACTGAGTCCGAATGCCTCGAATAGTTTGCTCTGCCAGTGCAACAAGCAGGCATCTGCAGAGCTAGGTCCCATGGCGTATCTTCAGCTTCAGCTTGCGAAGAAAACTCCGACGAGAGCCCGCGCATGCCTCTGCGGCCGCCTCCTGCTCTACCCTGGTCCCCCCTACCATTCTTCCATTGACTGCCGCTCTTCTGCAACAGCTACAGGTCACTGTCCCGAGTCGCTGCAGTGGCCGGAACCTCGGCTGCCGATGGTTCTTCCCATGCAACGTTGCCTGTATGTTACGCAGCCAGATCTCACTGGCAGCGCGCACTCCGACCTCTCAGCAGCCCCGGCCTCAAGAGTCCAAACTCCTCTTAACACCCCCAGCAGCCCCGATCAGATCCGCACAGGTTGGCCCGTAGAGAAGCAAGACGTCTTGCGGGACATCGTCGTGCAAGGGCCACCTCTCTTCGATTTGATTCGTCTGTCTCCATCCCAGTGTGCAGTGATCATTGGGTGGAGGGCTGGCCCCACAGCTTTCGTGCTCAACCTGAGGAGGCCTGTGCCATCTGTCAAGGTCGCCCCCGCCAGGAGTTCCATGCTACAGCAACCTCTCCAGCCTTCCACATCTGCGAAGGCTACAGGCTGGTATCGGACACTGCCCCGACATTCGCCAATTGGCCTCAGATCTCCCTGTGTCACAGCGCGTGGAGAGCTCAATTGTGTGATGCCCTGCCCGATGGCAGACCTATGGAGGGGGACCCGGCAGAATTTGTACCGTCCCCGGCTTGCACCCTGTGCAGGCTGCATTATCACCAGTTTGCACCGGACCGTACTGATGAGACAGCCCCTCCTCTCCCGGGTACAGACCAGGCACCCCTCTCAGGTCCTACGAAACCCCAAGCACCCCCGCGACAGGAACTGGACCTACACAGCCTGGATTAACCCTTATACGATGGCCATTCTCATTATTGGACCCTTGCTACGATTAGCACGGCATGAACGGATCTGCGAAAAGACACTGATGCAACTGCCTCTTGTCAGCCGTTGTGCTCTGCAGCTCCGCCTGCCCCTCAAGAAGTTGACCCCTGGGCTCAAGCAGCCCCTCACTACCTTCAGAGCTGCTCCTCCCCCAGCAGCGCAGACGACACGACGCACACACACACCCTCAGCTCTCCATAAGTCGAGCCGCCCCGGTCCCAAATCCGGGGACCGAACTCAGACGCGAACACAAGGACGAACCCCAGCCTACCTCAAGGCCTTCATCCTAGGATCCCAGCTTCTGAGTTCGGCAGGTGCGAGGGTTGGGGAGACAGTCGCGAACTCCCCTGAAGTCGCTACTATTGCACTTCGAAGGCCGCGCAGTGCGGCAAAGCTTCGCGCGCCACCTACTTCAGGCGATCCCGCCTCGCCATTTGCTGCACACTCCTCTCCGGTCAAGAAACGCTCCTACGCGAGGTTCCTGAAGCGCCTTGCTACCACGGGAACTGCCCGATATAAAGGCCAGGTCTACCACTCAGATACCGTCAGACAACCTGACCCCCATGCTCAAGCCCAGTTGTCCACACCGCCAGAACCTGCTGCCTCCCCAAAAAGGTACCGAGCCATCTCCTGGAACGCGGGCGGCCTCAGCACCGCCAAACTCGATGAAGTTTATGTCTGGATGCATATGGAAGCCCTTCAAGGCAGACCGATCCACATACTCTCCATCCAGGAGACCCACTGGACCTTTACCAGTGAGTGGCAGGCCCAGGGCTACTGGCACCTGCATAGCTCCCTGGATACTAAAACCCGCAGTGCAGGAATTCTCCATCTGATTCACCAGGACTTGGCCAGCACCCACCAGGTGCGCACTGATCATGTTATCCCTGGCAGACTGCTGTACACTAAGCTAGCCACCGAACCACCCATCTCTATCATCAGCCTCTACCAGCACTGTTGGTCCACCAACTCCACCGTCACCCCCACACAGGAAAAGCTGCTCGAGTGTCGTGAAAAAGTCTGGAGCAAACTGTCCACTGTCATTGGACGGATTGCCCAACGCCACCAGCTGCTAGTGCTCGGCGACTTTAACACACAGTGTGTTCCGCCACCGGATGCACCCCGACTGGCACGCACAGCAGCCCTGCTCGACAAAACGGTCCCACCACAGAAGGACTACGGGAGACTCCAAAGCCTCCTAAGGGATAATCAGCTCCTGGCTGTCACCACCTTTGGCCGGCAAGCCAATGCCGCCACCTACGTTGCCGGAACGGGACCCTCTGCAACCAGGACCCGCATAGACTTCATCTTGTGCAGGGAAGCTCAATCGGATCGATGCACGCGACGGGCTGGCGCGCTGAGGAGCGCTCCGTTCGTTCCACCACAAGGAAACCGCCACCGCCCCCTCGAAACAACTATGCCTTGGCCAAGTCACCGCCTGCTCCCCAAAGCCAGGCCGTCCCCATGCCAACGTTGGAACGCTGCCTCCACACAGGCTGCGTTAGCTGCGGACCCCTCACTTGGCCCCAAACTTGCACACTCCGTAGCAGTCCAGCTGCAGCTCCGGCCCACACCCCCCGGAGCAGACCCCTGCAGACACATCAATCTTCTTCTCCAACAGACATGGGACAGCCTTACAGCCTCGGCAGGCCTCACCAGGACTACTCCAACAAAGCCGAGCCACGACGCACCAGACACCACCATCACTGTTAAAGAGCTCTGGCGACTCAAGCGACTCAAACAAGCACAGCCTACGACAACATTTGCTCAAAAAGCCCAAGCCCTTCACCTCACGCAGCAAATCCGCACGACACAAAACATTCTCCACAAACGAGGCCGGCTTCGCAAACAAGAGCGCCTTGACAACATCCTCAGTGAGGCGGAACGCAGCACCACCCCGGGAGCCCTCTACAAAGCCACCCGGCTTCTGGCTCCAAAGACCCGACACTCCCGCATCCAGCTGCGCGATGCGGATGGCATGCTGATGTCCCCGCAGGAGGAACTCAAGGCCATTCGTCAACACTTCGAGGGCCTATACCAAACAACCACAAGTCGACCCACGCCACCACAACCTGCTGTAGACCTTCACTTCACTGCCGACGAGGTAAGCAGCGCCCTCGCGCGCCTCCCAGCCCGGAAGGCCCTTCCACCGGACTACATGCCTGCCCGCGTGTGGCAAGTCGCCTCCACAGCTATTGGGCCAGACCTAGCGGAGGGCCTGAAGCACTGCCTCCAGCCGCCTGCCTACTGCCTACCCGAGGACTGGCACCGCGTACATGTATGCCTCATCCCAAAGGTGACCATGGCTCGTCTCCCGAAACAACTGCGCCCCATCTGCCTCCTCCCACCTGGCAGCAAGATCCTAGCCATGATGCTGGCAGACCGTATACGTGACAGAGCCGAAGCATACATCCGCCAAGCACCACAATTCGCCTACGTCAGCAATCGCAGCACCACGGACGCGATCAGCCGTGTATGCAGCCACTTACATGAAGCACGAACCCTGGCTGCAGCCGCTATTCCCAAAAGACATCAGCGCCACTCTGGCGCCACCCCCTGTCAACTCGCCGGGGGTCTCTCGCTCAGCCTGGACGTTGATAAAGCCTTTGATTCGCTGCCAAGAGAACAGCTTGTAACTTCAATGCAGGCTGCAGGCCTGACATCAGAAGAGGTAGCGCTTGCGCTCCACATCCACGACCAGGCCAAACTCACCTTCGAGCTGGCAGGGCACAAAGATGAAGTCGAGCTCTCACAGGGCATCCGTCAGGGCTGCGGTCTTTCGCCCCTCCTGTGGTCTATGGCAACCACAAAGCTCTACCTAAAGTTCAAGGAGACAATCACTCAAAAGAAGGAGATATTAGGAGAGCCCACCCTCTATGCCGATGACATCTGGTCCTCCTGGACCATACGGACACAGGAACAATTCCGTTCAAGCCTGCGCGCGGCAGGTATACTGATCCAGCTCCTCCACGAAGCAGGCCTCCGAGTGTCGCCCACGAAAACTGTCTTCCTGCTCAATCTCCAAGGTACTGCGGCCAGAAGCACTCTTCGCCCTAGACTTGCCAAGCTGGAAACAGGCGAGCCCGCCATTAAGCTTCGCGTAGGCCAAACTACCATGCTCATCAAGATAGTTGACGCCCATACCTACCTTGGAGCCAGAGTTGCCTACCAGAACCATGAAGCTCTCAACCTGCAACATCGCCTGCACCTTGGCTGGCAGGCCTACTGGCGACTGGCCAAGGTCCTCCGCTGTCGGGCACTGACCCTAGCCAGCAAAATCCGCGTCTGGAAGACATGTGTCTACCCGGTCGTCCTTTACTCTCTGGAGGCCACAGGCATCACCTACCACTCCCGCACACTCCTCTCTCAGTTCGTCCACGCTCAGCTCCGCCTCATCCATAAATTGCCGGGCCACATCACCAAGGTTACCTCCCACGATCTACTCCTCCGAAGCCAACTTGACCCGCCAGGCGACACCCTGGACCAGCGAATCCAACGACATCTCCAACAAGCCCCGGAGTTCCAAACTGAGGCGCAGGAAACCTGGTTCGAACTGCTGCAGGACTACTCGACGACGCCTGCTGTCTCTGCTTCCGACCCTTCTACCACTATGCCCCCTTCTCGGGGAGGCTCTACTCGCGCCCACCTCAAGCCCATCAGCAGTGTCCTCAGCTATCGGCCACTCAACTGCCCAATCTGCGGAGTTGGCTACAGCACCCTTCAGGCCGTTCGTCTCCACATGCGGAAGTCCCATCACACTCAAGTGAGACAGGCTCCTGCCTCCTCGGAACTGCGCCCACCTCCTGCTCAGGCTCCTGACCCAGATCACGCCTCCTCTACTCCAGTTGTCTTGATGGATCCAGATGCTACCACGGCCCCGGCCTCGATGCCTGACTTCGCGGCAGATGAACATGCTCTGTTCGTTTGGCAGCATGGTCGAGAAGGTCTACCACAGTGCCGACATTGCCTCCGTCAGTGTGATTCGTGGCATAACCTACGCATACACATCTCCACCAAATCCTGCCGAACCTTGGTCCCAGACGGCTTTAACGCCCTACCCCCAAAACACAACCTCAACCCGACTCCCCTGTACCACAGACCTGAATGTCAGCTCTACCTTGTTGGGAGTTGGGAAAGGCTCGCCTCATGGCTGAAAAAGATGCTCCCGCAGGCAGTCCATCACTGCCCGTACTGTCACCAGTGGCTGACCCAAGCGCGTGGCCTCCGAGCTCATATCAAAGCCAAACACTCCCCCATGATACCTTGCTGTGACGAAGCCGTCCAACGCATGCAATCTCATCGCAGGCTTTTGGCCCTTGGTAGCACCTGCCGCTACTGCAGCCTCTCCTTAACAGGAGCGCCTATCAAGCACGCCACTGAGTGTGCAGTCCTGTTCCTGGTCCATTTACTGCAAGCCACGCATGCGCTACATCATTCGACCCGCCTGCCTCAGGTCCGCGATGACTCTCCCCTCGATGTTCAATGCACACCAGGTGAGCCCGGAGGACCTGGAAGAAGCCACTCAGGAGCTCAAGAGCATCGAAGCGCAGGTCCGGCTGATACCCAAGCAGCCTCAGCCCCTGATGGCCCCAACGACGCTCATGAGCGAACACCCACCACAGGGAGAAATGCCGGACTCCTCGAATCCTCCATCGACGGAAGTCCCCGACAGACCTTCCAAATGGCAGAGGGACAACAGCAAAGGAGCCACCCAGCCAGGCAAGGGCAAGGGCTCAACAGGCCGTGGTGCCCAGGGCCAACAGAACCCTGCCAACCGCCCCCCACCTCAGGGAGGCCCGCCAAGACGTCAAGGGGGTCGCCCATCCGGATACCACCCCCAACCACCGTGGCAGCGCCAAGGACCGGGATACGGGCCTTCTTCAGGTCCCGACCTCACTCTCATGTGCCACACCATGGCCAGACTCCTCATGAGACACGAGGACGCTCTCTCAGTCCTCCAGCAATCCACCACCTGGATCCTCTTCCTCACAACTCAGCCCCCGGGCACAGTCCTTCCCAAGCTGTTCGCCACAGCCCAAGGATGGCACGAGTTGCGATGGAACGACCCGGAATCCATCACCCATCCGATGCGCATCATTCTGTGGCAGAAACTGATGCTCGAGCTATCTCAGCGTGCCCAGAAAGTCATCGACCAGGAGGATGCCCGAGAACAAGCGATCCAAATGGAGCTCTACAACCCGACCACGGGGTTCGGCTACCGCAAATGGAACAACAAGGAGGGCGTGATGCAGCCCATTCCCGATCGCGAACCGCTCTCGGCTCAGAAAGTGGTGGAGATTGCAAAGGAGCTAGCGACGCTGAGCGTACAACCGCAACTGCTCAACAGGTTCCATGCCACTCGTCAGCTGGAGGAGAAAATGGAAGGCAGCACAGTGACCTGGCTATTGGAAGTGGGCTGGAGGGGCGAGCACACGGCTCGCTTCTGGGAGCTGCTCCAGCTCCTTTCACACAACTCCTCCCTCCTGATGATCGGGTGCACCCTTCGTCCGGATCGCCTCCAGAGATCAGCCTTGGCCCAACAGCTGCAGACCCTCCTCCAGTCCATGCACATCCCTATGCCGAGACAGCCGCCGAGACCTCAGCCTTGCTCCCGACATTACGGCTTCGCAATCCTTCCAACTACTGTTACTCCCATGCCTGCCTTTCTACTTATCTTTGGCTTGTGTCCCAAACTCCTTCCTCCTTTCAGGTACTGGACAGGGAACCGCTGAGGAGCTTCATCGCCCAGGCGCGCAAGCAACAGCCAGTGGCACTCTGGTCGCTCCTCCCGTGGAGGCAGGCAATGCGACGCTGGACCAACCCAGCCAGGCAACATGATGCAGCGGACTTCCTCCTCCATCTTCACCAAGTCCTCAATGCACCCTGCTTCCAGGGCCTCTGGCAGTCCTTTGACGACAGCCACGTGCTTCAAGATGAAGGCGGGGTCTGCCCACTCATACTTTCCGGTATGCAAGATGCCTCTGCAGCAATTGCCACCACTGCACAGTCCTGCATCAATCGCTGGCATTCGCAGAAACGTCGCCACGCCCTGATCGCAGGCACTGAAGCTGTGGCTGTACAGCTCAACCGCTTTTGCAATGACCGGGGCATTGCATCCAAACGTGACCATCGCATAGATGCTGATCCGGAGGTCCTTTTCCCACAATGGACTCCCTCATCCCCTGAAGGTATCATTTGGAGAACGTATCAGCTTCAGGCGATTGTCCAGCATATAGGACCGACTACGGTCAGTGGGCACTACCGTGCTGCACTCAGACCTCGTTCAGGCACAGCGAACTTGTGGCATCACACCGATGACAATTGTCCTGCTCAATCGGTCACCCCTGATGCCCTGTCCACCTCCAATTACATCCTTGTATACAGAATGAGGAGTGCAGCAACCTCTCCATAGGCCCTTCGGGGCAAGTAGCTACGTAGCTAGATGAGTCGATCCAATCGCGATCGAGCGCCACAGAGCGCCGGGTGACCCCCGCTCTAGTCACCGCAATGCGACCTCACCGTCCGCAGCGAGTGTGATGATGCTGCTTCAATGAGGACTAGGACCACTACCACCACAATCACGGCGGCGACCACAACCATGACCACCGACCGCGACCGCGACAGCGACCTCGAAGAGGCGACGACCACGACCACCGCTGCTGCCCGGCACCGCCACCACGACCACCACGACCGCTGCGACCACCACGACGACCACCACGACCGCGACCACCACAACTGCCACTGCTACCATTAGACCCACTGCTAGCACTCCTACCACCTACTACCGCCACTACCACTGCCACCTCTACCACCGCTACCACGGCTACCACTTCAGAGACTTGTTTATCATCATTTTCACCATTGCAGTCTTTAGCATCATCGTTGCCACAGCCTCGGTGTCCTCCTCCTCCTCCTCCTCTTCCTCTCCTTCCTCCTCCTCTCATCGTATTCTTTCTCACTGGCTTCCTTCTCCTTATTACCATGATGCTCGTCGTCATCGCCGTCATGTTAGTGATTGCGGTGGGCAAAAGTGTAGTGATGTCGATGATACTGGCGCCGCTGATGGAGATGATAATTATAATTGTAATCGAGGCTTCTGAGTATGGTGTGGATGGTTATGATGGTGATTATGATCATACGTATGGACATGGTGTTTACCACGAGCACGAAAAACATGTCAAGAAGGAGGGGAAGAGCAACCCATGAAGCATGTATCTATGATGAAATGTAGGTGAACACACGGGTCACTAGTTTGAAGAACGAATCATGGCCGAATGCTTCAGTGGAGCTCGGGTTGTTTTTACCGACCTTTGGGCCAAGAAGCCAGTGGTTTGCAGGTTCAACGCCCGCAAGACCAAGAAGAAGAAGTCTTTGAGGTGGGGAAGACAAGTTCCTTTTTCTCCAAAGATTCCACCGCTTTGCATAGCCCTAGAAGACGCTAGCTAAACCCTGAGGTCATGCGGTCGGATGAGACTCGACCCACGCCAGCGGACGAGCCTATCGAGGCGATCAGAACAGCTTTGAACATCCCCAGCGCTGCTTTAAGTCAAGCCCTGAACCCTAAACCGAAACATCCTGAGCCTTAGTTCTCAAAGCCTAAGCGCTGACGAGTCGCCGCTGGGTCGTTTTCGTGAAGGGTGTGAAGTTTGCCTGTGGGGGCTCGACTGAAGGGTTGAAGGGCTTGCCTTGTGGTTTAGGGTTTAGGGTTTAGGGTTTAGGGTTTAGGGTTTAGGGTTTAGGGTTTAGGGTTTAGGGTTTAGGGTTTAGGGTTTAGGGTTTAGGGTACTGCTGGCTGGCATGTAGCGTGTGCGGGCCTTTTCCCCTCGGCGATTGGGAAGAAAAGGGATTCAAAAGAAGCAGCCGCTAAGTCTTTAAAGCTCTTCAACCCCCGACAATCCGCGGACATCCATCTCCGAGGAGCTGCACTCCGATTCGGAGGAGGAGCTACTTGAGGTGGCAAGAGGGTTCGGGGTTCAGGGTTTGGTGTTGAAGGTTTAGGGTTTAGGGTTTGGGATTTAAAGGGTTTCGGGTTTAGGGGGTTGAGGGTTGAGGGTTAAGGTAGGGGGTTTCGGGTTTAGGGCGTTGAGGCTTTAGGGTTGAAGGGTTGAGGGTCTGGAGAAGGAATTTCCGGTTTACGGGCTTAGCGTTCAGGCTTGCGGTTTAGAAGTTTAGAGTTTAGGGCAAATGGAGGGTTGAAGACTCAGGCAGAGTCCTGTAACCGAACCCTGTCAAACATCCAAACTCCCTTTTTGTGGTTTTCGTGAGGCCGAAGACTCGGCCGAGATGCGACCAGAGGCGGAGGACCACCTGTAATGATGCTTGATATCAGCACGTCTACTAGTAGCAGTAGTAAGAGTAGAAGCACCACTCGAAAGGTCTAGAGCGATTGAAGCACAGGAGCAAACCGAGCGAAGGGGACTGGAGCATTAGAGACAGGAGCAAACCCGTCGAAACGAACAAGCGCATTCTGAAAGGAACGAGCAAATCGTTGGAATGTTAGAATCAGGAACAAACCTGCCAAAGGGATTCGAGCATTTGAGACAAACGGAGCAAGCCGATCTCAACTGACTGGAGCATTCCCGAATGAGAAGCATGCCTCCAGAAAGGGGCCAGAGCACTCGAGAAGGAGGCGCCCAGCAGTTCGAAAGGGACTAGATCATTTGGGAGTTTCCCAAAATTGGGGGTACCTTATTTTGGGGTCCTTAGAATAAGGATCCTACTATTGAGGGTCCTGTATTGGGGTAGCACATTTTCGGAAACTCCCCTTTGAGAAAAGGCATCTGCCGATCGAAGGGCTCTAGAGTGCTTGAGAAAAGAGAGCAAACCGCTCGAGAGGCGCTAGAGCATTTGAAAGGGACTAGAGCATTTGGGAGTTTCCGAACATAGGGGACCCTAATATAGTACCCTAAGTAGTAGGATCCTTATACCAAGGACCCCCCAAATAAGGTACCCCTAATTTTCGGAAACTCCCATTTGTTGGCAAAAGGACCAACACTTTCGAAAGAGACTAGAGCATGTGAGAAGAAGGAGCAAACTGCTGTGAGACCAAAGAGCCCGCCACACGCAGCAGGGACTAGATCATGTGAGAAGCAGGCGTGTCCGACTGCTCGAAAGCTCGAAGAGGGCCTCGAGCAGTTGAGAAGCTAAACAAATCGGGGCCACGAGCCCGAAAGGGACTAGAGAGCTTGGGAAAAAGGAGCAAGCCTCCAGGACAGAAGAAGAAGGAGCAGACTGCTGAAAGACTAGAGCGATGGAGGAACACGAGCAAATTCTCAAGAAAGAGTTTGAGAGAAAGGCGCACACCGCTTCGAAAAGGGATGAGAACTTGAGGAACAAGAGCACACCGTTCGAAAGGGGCTTTGAAATTTCAGAAGAAACGGAGCACACCCTTCGAAAAGGGACATAAAGGGACTCGGGCATCTGAGAAAATGTAGCTGACCGCTCGGGGTCTGAGAAAGAGGAGCTGAGAAGGAACAAACCGCTCGGAAGGGAGAAGCATTATTTTGTTTTTATTCTTTTTATTTTTCATTTTCTTTATCAAAATTTGATGGTTCTTTTGTAAAAGAAAAAGAGCATGTGCGAGCAAGGAGCCCAGCAAACGAAGCCCGAAGGCACGGAGCATGAGAAGCAGGAGCATGGAGCTGCTTGAGAGGACAAGAGGAGCCAGCCGCTCGGAGGGGACGAGAGCAGGTGAGAGAAATAACAAATAGCCCGAAAATCGACTTGGGAAGAAGGAGCCAGGCGCTCGAAAGGGACTAGAGAACTGGGCTAACCAGCCGCTCGAAAGCACCTTTTCTGGAGCTCGGAGGAGCTCAATGCCGAGTCGGAGGAAGAGCTTGTTGAGGCGCTCGAGAGTTTGACGTCGGGGTTTCGCGAAGTTAGTGTTCATGGGCTTCATCGCATTTGTTCGGGAGGAATTCGGTTTGGGCTTGAAGGGTTGGGGTTTTCGGGCCCAGGAGGTCAAGGGTGAGGGGTTTAGGGTTTTAGGGTGTGAGACTCTGGGGTTTCGGATTTTCAGGAATCACAGCGGGTTGGTTTACAGGTTTGGGATTTGCTGTTCAAGGCTCTGCAGTTTTGCGGTATGTGGTTTGTAGTCGAGTGGTGCAGGGGTGAAAGCATCTTGTAGCAAGATGAGGCCGTGTGCATCGTGTTGTGTCGAGTAGATGTTAAGGCCTGAACATAGAAAGCCTTCCACTCCATATCATGCCACATGGTCTGAGGCGGCCGAGTTGTCCAAAACCTTAATCAAACCCAAACCCAAAGCCCAAGAACCCGACAATCAACGCAGAGTATACCTCACCAAAGAGCGTAGAAAGCCCCAGAAGCCTAGCTTAAGTAAGCTGGCCCTTTATCGATATATTCAAACCCTCACAACCCTGCTCGAATTTATGAAAAGCCATCGAAAAACTTTATAAATCCTTGCAGTACGATCGCAACCCAAAACCAAAAACACCGAAACCCTGCCCTAAACCCAAAACCCCAACTCCCGCCCAAAAATAATCGAAAACCCTAATCCCTGAACCACCAAAAAAATCCAAAACCCTAATCCTTGAACCGTGGCAAAAGCGAGGTGAGAGGCTCCGAGGAGCGCGCCGAGGCGAAGGACGAGGTTCTCGAGGCGAGGGTCTCCCGGGAAGTCTACTGGGCTTCAGAGTTTAGGGATTAAGGGTTTAGGGTTTAGGGGTTTAGGGGTTTGGGTTTAGGGGTTTAGGGTTTAGGGTTTAGGATTTAGGGTTTAGGGTTTAGGGGTTTAGGGGTTTAGGGTGTTGCAGGGTTTTGTAAGGTTTTACGGTTCAGGGTTTAGGGTTTAGGATTTAGGGTTTTTGGTTCGAGTGTTTCAAGGAGTCATTGTAGGGTGTTGTGGTCGGTCCCGATGGGGTTCAAGGTCTTGTGTTGACGGGGGCCTTAATTATTGTCGTTTGGGTTGTTAGGGGGCTTTGCGCGAGAGGCGCCTTACTAACTGTGCTCTGCGACAAGGGCTGGAATAGGGTTTTGATCGGGTTACGTAGGTTGGAAATAGCGTTTCGGCAGTTTCATCTGTCGCCATTGGGTGTTATGAGGTTCCATGATGGGGCGCTCAATTTACATAACAAGGTTCTGGGGAAAAGTGTAGTATAGTATACAGCAGTTCGAGAGGGACGGGCGCAAACTATTCGGACCTTTCTGCCCTAAACCCCTAAACCCTAAAGAAGCCGGACCCCATTGTGAGGAGTCCCAAAACCGACCCTAGTTTTGTAACTCCGGTCAGTGCGAAGTTCATAATAAGAACCCCTACCATACACCCCAAAACCCTAAGTTGCCGGAGCTGCAGGAATCCTTCAGTTTACCATAGAGCTAAAAAAGACTAGGAATAGTATTCCTTTTCATTTCGCAGACCATCTAGAAGGCTAAGGCTTCATATGGGGTGGTTGTCAAAATTATGGTACCTTTTTGGGTCCCTATTATAATACGGGACCTATGATTTAGGTACCCAAAAAGGGACCACAATTTTGACAACCACCCATATCATCTCCAGGCTGTTGAGGTGGGACTCAGAGAGCAAAGGCTGCATCGAGGGCACAAGTGGCTGATTCTGTTGATGCTAAAAATCCTGCATTACCTTAAGGGCCCTAAACTATGGGAATTATGGTAGATATTCCTTACTATGGTATATTCCTTATTATGGTATATTCCTTATTATGGTATATTCCTTATTATTGTATATTCCTTATTATGGTATATTCCTTATTATGGGTACTGCAGGATTTCTATCATCAACCCTTTTGCCAGGCTCCGAGTTCCGAGGAGAAAGCTGAGCCCAAGGACGGGGTGATGGAGGCTTGCGGCTTGCAATGCAGAGCCAAACATTTTTTTTTTGGGGGGGGGAATTTTTGTTTGCTAAACATATTGGGGAAAAAATATTTTTTGCTAAACATATTGGGGGGAAGAATATTTTCCACGACATGTTTAGTAAACATATTTTTCCCCAATATGTTTAGTACATGTTCGCATTTGGCCAGCTGTTCGCATGTTGCGAGGCCGAAAGCTCCGAAGAGCAAGCAGAGACCAAGGAAGAGGCTATGGAGGTGTGGGCATTGCAGCACAACATCTGCTGTTGATGCATGGTGCCGGCGGTTCGAATGTTGCGAGGTCGAGGGCTCCGAAGAGCGAGCCGAGTCCAAGGACGAGGTTATGGAGGTGTGGCGATAATGTGAAATCCCGGTCTGATGCGTGGTGCCAGCCGTGATAGTTTTGCGAGGTCGAGGGCTCCGAAGAGCAAGCCGAGATGGAGGAGGAGGCATTGGAGGTGTGGGGATTGCATAGCACAAACTTGCTTTGGTGACAGCTGTTTGCATTTTGCGAGGCCGAGAGCTCCGAAGAGCAAGCCGATACGGAGGACGAGCTTATGGAGGTGGGGGGATTGCAGTGCAAAAGCCCATCGTTGACGCATGGTTCCAGCTATTATTCGCATTTTGCGAGGTCGAGGGCCCCGATCAGCATGCCGAGAACAGGGACGAGGTCTTGGAGGTGTCGCGATTGTAGCCCAAAAACCTGCATGGTGCCAGCTCTTCTTTCATTGCGAGGTCGACGGCTCTGAAGATCAAGGCTCAGGCAAGGACGAGCTTATGGAGGTGTGGGGGTTGCATTGCAAAATCGGCTTTGATCCATTGTGCCAGCTGTTCGCATTTTGAGAGGCCGAGGGCTCCGAAGAGCGAGCCGAGTCCACGGACGAGATTATGGAGGTGTGACGGTTGCAGTGCGACAGCACGCATGGTGGCGATCAGATTTTCGTGAGTAGGTGGAGGGCTCCGAAGAGCAAGCAGGAACCAAGGACGATCTTATGGAGGCTTGGGGATGACCCTGCCAATTCCGGTCTTGATGCATCGTGCCAGCTATTGCCATTCTTGCGAGGTCGAGGCTTCCGAAGAGCGAACCCAGTCCAAGGACGATCTCATGGAGGTTTTGCTGCTGCAGTGCAAAAGCAGGCATCACACCAGCTGTTTGCGCGAGGTCGAGGGCTCCGAAGAGCGAGCCGAGACCAGGGACGAGGAATTGGAGGTGTGGGGTTTGCAGCAGAAATCTGCATTGATGCACGGCGCTAGATGTTTTGATTTCGCAAGGTTCTGCAGTCTGAAGTCCAGGCGGACAGCACCGACGAGGTAGCCGATGCAGGGATCATCGTGCCGCCGTAAACTCAAAACTCGACACCCGAACCCGAAACCCCATGAAACCTCGCATTCCCCGTGGAAGACCCACAAAAACCTAGTACATACCCTTCCAAGAACGCATTGTTAGACATTTAAAAATCCACTACAAACACTCCTAAACCCTCAACCCTAAACCCTGAAAATTCATACAGACTTTCGAACACCCTTATATAGCCTTTTTTAATAGCACCAAACATGGCAGAGCCGGTATACTCTGGAGTCAGCGACGGGTTTCGTCCCAGTCGACCCCTCGGCTGAACAAAAGAGAAGACCGTCGGCGCCACTTTACAACCCCCCCTGAACCCTAGACCCTAAATTCTAAACCCTAGACCCTAAACCCTAAACCCTGCCCAGCAAAACAAAAAGGGGATCAAAAACAACGAACTAAACCCTAAACCTTAGCCTTAGCCTTTTTTGCTGCGAGGTGCCAGGCTCCCAGGATCTACCAGCCGAGACCCAGGAGCTGGTTGCCGAGGTCAATCCCTTGAGAGCCATGAAGGTTTAGGGTTTCTGACTATTCGTTAAGGCCCCTGCGGTCTATAATTCCTAATCCCGAGCTTGTAGGGTGTAAGAGTGTGTGTTTCCGACGTGTGTGTGTGTGTGTGTTTTTTTCGACAGGGTTTCGGAAAGCTTTGTATCCTTAATCCCAACCCCCAGAATCCCCAAACCCGGTTTTGGCAAGTTTGGAGTCGGTTCGAGGATGAGTGCGGGAACGTGGGGAGCAGCGGGTTGCTGAAAGGTCTCAGAGACTCGGAGTTTGCATTTCAGCGTGAAAGAGCTCAGCCCACAACCCAAACCCTAAATTATGAACAACGCTTTAGGATGATTTAGGGTTTAAGGATCAGACGTTTAGAGTTTAGGGACCCTAAACCCACTAAGCCCTAAATCCCGGAGCATAAGCACCTCAACTCTGAATCCTAAATCCTCCAGGAACCCTTGCTGAAAGCTTGTAGACCCCCTGGAGAACCCTGCTGGAAGAGCGCCGTGTTACTTTCCATTCTTAATAATGTACGAAACACAGGTCCTGGTTGTAGTACGATTGTCAGAGTAGCGCCGGCCTGAAACGATTGTAAACGCAGTACATACTAGTTTTTTGGGCATGCTCGCACACGGCCTCAACGCCCGTGACACTGACTCTTGTGCGAGAAATCAAAGATGCTGTAGAAACTGGCGAAACGCTGTAAATTCCCGTGGTTTGGGCATGCTCGCCCAAGGCAGGCATGAATGCTTGTGACTGACCATGCGTCGAGGTCGACCATCCTTTTGCAGTATGTTGTATAAAGTCGCACAACCCCTGTACAGTACCTGCCAGTGTTCTGGGCATGGTCGCCGGTGGAGCCGACGTCATTATCCCCCTCCCCCCCAACCCCACCCCACACGAAAACCCCAGGAAAGTAACACGGCGCCCTATACGCTTTCTTTCCAGAAGCTCCTGAAAAGCCCTCAGAAGAACCCAACATATTATAGGGGCTTTGGCAACTAAAATAAGGTTTTGGCGCCCATTATACTATAACCAAATCAAGGAGAAGGATCCCCCTCAATACTGTTGATGGACAAAATCCTGCGTTACCCATTATAAGGAATATACCATAGTTCCCATAGTTCAGAGTCCTTAAAGTCATGCAGGATTTTGTCCATCAACAGTAGTATTGGTAACTATCTAGGCCGCGAAAAGAAAAACCTGCTCAAAGGCTTCTTCGTTGGAGCTCGAGACCCCCGGCGCCTTTGGCGGAGGTGGCCGAATGCCAGTCGACGTGTGTTGCTCCACGGGTTGGCATAAACCCGCCCTCAACCCTAAATCCCCAACCCCTTACCGTAAAAATTGAATCCGAAATCCCAAGCCTAGACTATACCCTAAAGCCCGACAAGCCTAGACTATACCCTAAAGCCCTAAAAGCTTAGACTATACCCTAAAGCCCGAAACACAAAGCTTAGCCAGGGAAGACACCCAAGCCCCCCGACAAGCCCGGAACATGATGCTTGCCGTCTTTCGGCAGCACCACAGCCCAGCTAGGATTTCGGGTGTAGGTCAGAAGGGGCCCCCACCCTGTAATAGTGACTATAAGGGTTATATTGGGGCCCAATTATATTCCAATTATACCACTGTTACAGGGTGGGGGCCCCTTCTAAGGTGTAGGGTTTAGGGTTAAAACTGAGACACAACAAGGGTCGCAAGATCAGAATGAACAATGGTGTTGAATAACCAGGGAAGGAATGCGCATATCGATCCGAGAATCCAAAGTCGAACACTTTCCGACATTTATGAAGCTAGATGTATACAGTTTATATGTATACCGTTACCCAGCTTCGACCTATAGATTCCTCACGCGATGTTGGTTGGTCGATGCCCTTTGGCATGAAGCCACCGCTAAAAGCCATGAAATCCCCGAAGCGGACAACCCTACGTAGAGGCTTGAGGCTTTGGGCTTTCAAGGTTTGGGGTTTGGGGGAAACTGGCGCACCGAAGTTTTCAACCAACTCCTCTAAACACCCATGTCCTAGTTCCGCTGGGCCGGCGCAGCCTAAACCCGCACCCGTGCACACCCCTCAGCCTCCCTCCGTCTGTAGTTCGCGCTTTCCTGTTTCGAAGTTCGAGTACTTCGCCCCTTATTACACCATTAACAGCACCCTGAACCTTTCTTTTAGCACCCTTCAAATCCTACCAAAACCCCTGAAGGAGCCTTGACTCCTCAGGCCTAAGCCCTAAACCCCAAACATCCGCACCAGACGTGCTGGCTCCGGCCGGAGGCGATCTCAAGGAGGCTCTGTTTAGAGTTTAGGGTTTGAGGGTTTTAGGGTTCTGTTAAACAACGCTGGCCCTATGAAGGTTGCCTCGTTGAGTTCTTTCCTGTGCAACTACTACGATCTGACTGGTGTTGTTCTATCCTAGTACAATCAGTCTCCCAGTACGAGTAGCAGTAGTCGTACTTTGCAGTCGTCGTCGTCGTAGTAGTAGTAGTAGTAGCAGGAGTAGTAGCAGTAGTAGTAATAATACTAAAAATAAATGTGCAAATACATATATATATAGATAGATATATAGATATATATATATATATATATATATTAGGAGGAGGAGGAGGAGGAGGAGGAGGATGGCGATGAGTATGGTAACTGGTGGGGGTTCGAGGGCATGCAGGGCTTGGGTTTTGGGGGTGTGTAGGGTTTGGGATCGAAGGTTTCTTTTCAAACAAGAGCCTTCTTTCTAAGGGCTCGTGATTATATGGAACCTCCAAGGCAGTTTGGATTGCGTGAAACCCAACTGCATTCCAAGACGAGTTGCTTTCAGCACATGTCTATGTAAATGTTCCCGTCCGATCCTGAATCCCTGTGTTCGAAAAGCAGTTAGGGTTTAGGGTTTAGGGTTTAGGGTTTTCCTTTACAGGAAGCGTGAGACCCCAACACTCCCCTATGAGGCAGTATCCTTGAAGTCATAATCACAAGCCAGTGCGCCCTACGCAGAATCACCGAAGCCCCTTTGAAATTGGTGGAAGCATGCAGCCGGGGCTTGTTTCGAAGTCTGAAAGCACTTGACGATCCCCATACAAATCCGCAAAACCGCCTTTGCACAAGAGTTTCGGGCTCAGGTTTCAGGGTTTCGGGCTTTGGGTTTAGGGTTTTAGGGCTTAGGGTTTAGGAACCCTAAACCCTAATTACATTGGTTTTGGGTGGCTCAGGGTCTTCGCAGCCGCCTTCGCGCCTTCTTGGATCAGCGGAGGCCAGGGTGCTCTTTGGGCCCCTGAGAGGGGGCTCTTGTTCTGGCTGAAGAGGGGGTGCCGTAAGGGACGGAGGTTCAAAACCTAAACCCTAAACCCTAATCTTCACTGTTCCTAGTCATTGAGGACCAGCTCGTAGGCTTCAGGGCTGATGGTTGTTGGGTTTAGGGTTTAGGGTTTAGGGTTTAGGGTTTAGGGTTTAGGATTTCGGGTTTAGGGTTTAGGATTTCGGGCTGAAGGTAAACCCTTAAGCTCCCTACCTCCAGAAGTCCGCGCCCCATGCCAGGCAAGAGAAGGAGAAGTTCCGGGATCTCGGCCTCGTCGAGGCAACTGTAGCGGAATACATTGGTAATAGGGTTTATGGTATAAATCCTGCATAACCCAGCATAACCCAGAAAGGGAATAGACCACAACTCCCATGTCTAGGGTCATTCATGTACTGCGGGGTTTACATCATCAACCGTAGCATGGGATTTTGGGGTTTGGGGTTCAGGGTTTCTTGGGGTTCTTCATCATATTATTATCAAAGTAGTAGATCGATATTATTAACCTGGGTACCCTTTTGTAGGGGGTCTGGATGATTGGTGGGCGTATCCATTTCGGGGAGGAGGAGGTGTAGGAGGTGTAGGAGGTGTAGCAGGAGTAGGAGTGAGTAGGAGTGGGAGGAGTAGGAGGTGTAGGAGGGGGAGGAGTGATGAGCAGGAGTAGGAGCAGTTGTAGCAGCAGCGTGTTGCAATCATAGAGGCACCGGACGTGGACCAGGAAGAGCTGCGCCGAGCATTGCCGATGCCTCGGATTCGAACATCGGGTTTGCAGTGTTCTACAGGGTTCTATGGCAGCTTTTTCCATCCGATCGTTTCAATGCGCGGTTCGTTTCTGCTTTCCACGCCATGGATCGTGCTTACCCACACTTCTACGGCTCGATGGCAATTCGGTTTTGTACATGAGCCAAGGGGGCTCTCATGTTGCTAGAGAAAGACCCGAGGAAGTCACAAGCTGCAGGCACAGGGGTCGGGGGTCCCCCCGACTCGGTCCTCAGATCTCATGCTGTTTTCGGGTCGAACTTGGTCCCAAGACGAGGGCACAGAGCTGTCCGTCAGCCTGCGCCCTGTCTCGAAGGCCAGAATACAGCACCTCTTTCAAAAGCCCCAAACCTGAAGCCCTAGAGAGTCTTGAGCCCCAAGCAAGGCCGAAACCCGGCCGACCTCGTTCTGCAGCCCCTCAAAGCCACTAACCTAGACCCAGAGAGCCCGCAATATGCCCTGATAAACAGTTCCCGTTTGAAGATAAGAACACACGCAGTTTGCTTTGAGGAATATTCGCCCTTTAAAGGCATAAAGGTAGGCTCCACTGCAAGACCCTGCGCTCTGAAGCTTCGCGCACAATGGGGGATGTCGATGTGATCGTGCTTGGCGCTGGGCTGAGTGGCATTTTCCTTGCCCACAGCTTGCAGTCGGAAGGCTGCAGGAGCCCAGGGTTTTACGAAAGTTGGAATATGGTTTCAGGGTAGGATACCCTATAATTTACCAAAAAGGGTTTAGGATAATCATATTCCAACTTTCTGGCTTTTACCTTAGGGTGTTTGGGACTGCCGCCACCACAAGCCACTACTCCCAGCGACAAAAAACTAAAGGATTGATGCTGCTACTACTACTGCTGCCGCTGCTGCTGCTACGATATGAACTACTGGTTGTTGGAACTGTTGGGAGGAGGACGGAGGAGGAGGAGGAGAAGAAGTATAGTATTCAGCAGCAGCAGCAGCAGCAGCAGTAGTACAAGTAGGGGAAGCTGTGAAGATGCTTGCCGCTCCCACAGGAAGGCCTCATAGTGATGGTCCCGGCACTGCAAGCGATGGTGAGACTATCATAACAGCCAAGGCCATGTTGCCAGCGTTGACGTTCATAAGGACAATGGTAATGTTTGCAAAACGACTTATCGCGCCATTAACCACTAACTTTGTCAGTGCTACTTTGAGACTCCGGCGGTTTTTTGATGGAAATCGGATATCCCAACATACATCACGGAACCCTAACCCCTAAACCCTGTAAGCAGTACGAGCTTCTCAGATCCCCCAAACATCAGTGGAGGGGATCCAGGAGCTTCGTCGTCCTAGACCGGCGGAAGGGCATCGGTGGCATGTGGGTACCTTGGCTCCAGTTGGCCAAGGCCTCCTTGCCATGGCTTTGAGCAGGTCCTTATACCTGACCTTTGGTGAGTAGGGAACGGAGGAATGGGGTACAGTTATAACTACTATTACTACCATTCCTCCATTCCCTACTAACCAAAGATAAGTATACTCGAAAATGGGAGCTTTCTGCTTGGTGGTGCTTGAGGGTCGCATAGAAGAGACCCTGACAGCAGCCTTGTGGCCAGTATAGTTGCAATAGTTGTAGCTCTCGTGTTGATCGTTTTACCCTTATCGTAACATAGAACAACTCCGATAGAGCCCTGCAGAGCACGTATATGAAACCTATAAATAAAGCCGCCTACAACAAAACTTCATAGCCCGCACACGCACACGCACACAAAAGCCCTCAATCTGAGGCAGAGCTGAAGTTCCCCGGCCTTCGCACTGACTCGCCCATGGGGCTCTACGCCTACGCCTTCCATCCCTCGGCGACCACGACGCGGATGATGCCGACCAGGGAGGATTCCGGCTCAGGGTTCAGGGTTTTTCAGAGGAGTCGGGTTAAATTATGTAGGGACCGCACATTTTAGTGTGCTTTTGGCATAATCTTGTGTTGATAATGACGGCGATGATGATTCTTAGGATTACTGCAATCACGACGATAACCCTCGAAGGAGCTTCTGGAGTACTTTCAGGAGGTGGTGGATGAGCATCGGCTGGCCCAGTACATGCGCTTTGAGCAGCATGTCCGGCGAGCAGAGTTCGACTCGAGGAAGGCTCAGAGTTGATAGGGTGTAGGGTGATTTTTGTGGGGGGTTAGGGATGTTCAGGGTCTCGGAGCTTGGCAGGTAGGATTTTTTGGGGGGTCTTAGAGCTTTGGAGTTCTAGCTCGCCGCAGAGCTCCGTACACGTACGCCTGGGCACCTGAAAACCTGCACCCCTGAACCCCAGATGTCAGGCACGATGGACCCTGACGACGGCCACCGGAGCGTCTTGGACATGCCGGCACGTGATGAACTGCACCGGTACCTCGGCTAGTCCGACATCGCTGCTGCTCTCGCCTGGTGGAGTTGGGCCTCTGACCCTAAACCCTAAACCCTGCAAGGGCTGCAGATGGGTGGAGGAGGGCTGGGTCTCGAGGGTTTGAGGGTTTCGGGGTTCAGAGTTTAGAAATTCGGGAGGCTTCCAGTTCGAAGTGGGCCCAGGATACTTCGACCTCTTCGATCCCTACATCCCAGAGATCCCGGGTATGGCAGACTTTGCAGGGAAGCTGGTGCACACGCATTCCTGGCCGGAGGACTGGCGAAGGGTGGAGGGCTTAGGCCCAAAAGTTTGGGTTTTCAAGTGAGTTTCCCAGAGGGTCCAAGTACCCAAATAGTACCCTAAATAGTAGGATCCTTATTATAAGGACCCCAAAATAAGGTAGGGTTTATAGGTCCCAAAATCCATACTCTGAATGGTTTTTGGACCTTGAAACCCTACTATTTGGAAAAACTTGGACCCTTAGGGTTTCGGGTCCAACGAAAAAAAGGGGCAGTCGGCAAGAGAAGAGGATATATAGTCAAAGTCGAGGATTTTAAGACTTTAGCAGATTAAACCCTAAACCCTAAACCCTAAACCCCAAACCCTAAACGCATTAGCAATCTAGGGTGTAGGGTTTCAAAGGGTAGACCGTCGCGCTTGAGGGCTAGAGCTCAGGGTTGGAGCCGAGGGTTCCCTGCCCCGCCAAGACTGGACAAACACTGCACTGTATCCGGAGATTATGACGGTTTTCAGAAAACTAGGGAGCTTTTGCAAAGGAGTGTTTTCATAACGGATTCCTAAGGCGTTTGTGGGAATTCTTGACGTTACCGGCACTTGAAGGGTCCCGGAGCCCCAAAAGAGTTCCTCAAAGGGCTCCTTTAAACGTTCCCCTAAGGGTTCCTGCAGGGTTCCTGCATGAGTTGACCCGTGCTCGTAAAAAAACCCTAAACCCTAAACCCTAAACCCAGGACATGAGTCTCGAAGGCAAGCGCGTCATCCTCGTGGGCAGCGGGGCCTCTGCAGTGGCTGGGCTTTTTCTCGGGAGTGTCGGCCCCTGATTCACTAGGCCCTTTCAGTTTAACAAGATGGTTATTGTATACAGATCCGAACCAAAGGCATCTGGCAAGAGAAGGCCTTTACATGTAAAGGGCCTTTAAAGAAAGGAGGCTGTATACTCAGAGTCGATGTCATTCGGTTCGTCTCTTGTTGGGGCCGACCTTGTCTTCTGCGCCCAGCCAGGTCACAGCTGCACCTGCCTTGGCGGAGCGGTCCCAAAGCGTAGTGATGCTGCAGCGCTCTCCGAGCTATATCAAGTCGGCACCTCTGCGTCCCTGTGCACTCAACGAGAATCACACCACCACATTTGCAGTTTTGATTTTGATGTTTTTTCGTTTCAACTGCCGTGGTAGCTTCCTTGTGGCTACTACATGTGCATCAGCGAGGAAGTTGCTTGATTCGAGCATGAGGTCATGCGCCGTGGTCTGCGTGGGCCATCGCTGCCTGGTTGGTGAAAGCCGGAGGCGTATTCCGATGGCTGGGGCGGTGCCTGCTACCCAGCACAACCGTAAACTGCAAGCCCCAAACACCAAACCCTAAACACCAAACCCTAAACCCTACACCCTAAGCCCCTAAACCCTGTGAGGAAGGATCGAGCGGACGGAAAAAGGCGTTAAAAAAAATAAAAAAAACCCTAAACCCTAGAGCCAAAGCCCCTAAGACCCCCAACTAAACCCCAAGCCATTCCAAGTACTTGGCCAGCCCGGCGTTCTCAGACGAACCTCGCTAAACTACTGTTGATGATATAAATCATGCATTACCTTAAGGATCCTAAACTATGGGACTTATGGTTTCTTCCTGATTATGGGAAATGCAGGATTTGTATCATCAGCCGTAGTGAAGCCATCAGGCTTAGAAGCCTTGTTCCCACGTTTTTAGCAGCCCTTGACAGGAGCCCAGGCTAAACCCTAAACCCTAAACCCTAAACCCTAAACCCTCAACCCTCAAACCCCCAAAGGCCTTGGCCTCCAACCCCGCACCCCGGAACCCTAAGTTTCCATTCCTAGTCCCTTACCTTTTGGTTAGTAGGGAATGGAAGAATGGTAGTAATAATAGTTCTATGGTAGTAATATGATAGTAATATGGTAGTATTATGGTAGTAGTAGTAGTAGTAGTAGTAGTAGTAGTAGTAGTAGTAGTAGTAGTAGTAGTAGTAGTAGTTATAACTGTACCCCATTCCTCCACTCCCTACTAACCGAAGGTAAGGTCCTCCGAACAACAAGCAAACCTAATCCCGATGAGAAACCGATTGAAAGACAGAATCAAAACTCTGAAGGTCTGAGGCCTATGCCTTAAACCCGAAGCCCTAAATTGTAACCCTGGAAGCCCAAAGCCCTAAAACCCCAAACCCCAAGCCCTAAACCCTAAACCTGCATCCCGATCCAAGATTTTCGCTGATCTTCCGGCGCTTGCGCCGCGAAGCCCTCGGGGAGGCCAAGGCCTACAACGAGAAGCGGCTCGCTTGGAGCGCCGGCTGCCCGGAGGCGCCCAGGAAAAGGTTCTGAGTTAGTTGTAAAGAGGGGGGGGGGTGTTGGGCGGTGTACGGGGTTTTGGATTACATGGGTTGACAAGGGCTTCAGAAGTGACTTGTGACGGGTTCTAGAGAAGAGTTTGGAAGTTGAAAGACTTCCGACGATCCTTAAGTATGGATTTAGGTTTCGAGGGTTTCGGGTTTTACAGTTTGGAGTCCTTTCTCGAGGGATATTGGAGTCGATGGGAAACGTACCACCAAGTCTTCGAATCCTTAAGTTTAGGGTTCCCTGTTCTTAGGGGTACTTAGAAATATTTTGAAATTTGGGTTATAATCCCTAAGAAACAGCTAAAATTGTAATTGTTGCTAGGGTTCTAAGTTCAGTATAGTAAACCCGAAACCGTGGATTCTGTGGTTTCAGAGTTGACCTGGGGACCCGGTGTTGAGATTGTGTGGAAGTTGCGGTGTGCAGCATAGTGCAAACCGTGCCGTTGCAGGCCCTAGACTTAGGGACCCACAAGGACAACGTAGGGGTACTTAGAAATAATTTTTAATTTTTGGTTATTATAATCCCTAAGAAACAGCTGAAATTATATTTTTTGCTAGGGTTCCAAGTTCAGTATAGACAAAAGCATAAGAACTTTATAGGCATCCTTATTTTTGCTTATGTGCATTTCTGGGGCCCTATAGACCCTAAACCCTGAAGCCTGATAATCGCTCAACCAAACCGCCTCAAACAGCTTCTTTCTTCAGCATACGAGCCTTGGCGAGGCACTCGCAGCCCGCTCGCATGAGAGTCGTGCCGCCGTGGATGCCGTCACCGCCCGCCTCCCTGAGTTGCGGCGCCACTTCACTCCTTCCTACCAGGCCCGGTTAGGGTTACCCCAAGTAAGCCGAACGCCCCTGAACCCTAACCTGAAGCCCTAGACCCTAAGCACCTGAACGGGTTAGGGTTAAGGGTTTAGAGGTGTTGGGTTTTTTCATCGAATTCGCTAGCAAGCGAACCCATCCTCTGACCAAAGAGCCCGTATGTCAATCGTTGTGGTCAGCTCAAGACTCTGTGGTTCAGGGTCCAGCTCAGGGTTAGGGATTGGAGTTATGTCGCTAACGCCTCATGAGTTCGCACAGGATGCTGTTCTAAGGCTAAGCATATCCCAACACCATAATTGGCTGCACATTTGGAAGGGACCGCCCGAAGGTTTTCGAGCAGAGGACGTGCTTTGCTCCCGGCGATGAGTTCTTCATGGCCATTCAGCGAGGTCGCCTCAGCATCGTCACTGCGCACCCTGCTGGAGTCTGCATGCCTTTTTTGAGTGATCAGGTTTTAACCCCCAGTTTCTCAAGTCTACTAACCATTGATATTGGGGGAGCTAAGGAGCCAGGGATCATGATAATTCCTATGAAATAAGGAGCTAAAGAGCCAAGGGAACCCCCAAAACCACTGGCTAGTCTACCGCCTGCCCCCTCCCTAAACCCTAAACCCTAAACCCTAAACCTTAAACCCTAAACCCTAACCCCAAAACCCTAAAACCCCAAAACCCGAAGGCACATCGACCGCTTCACTCGGACGGGCATTCGCCTGCAGCGGCTCTCGGAAACCGAGAGCCGGCTGGCAGAGAGCTGCGGGGAGCCGGAGACGCCGGAACACTTGGAGGTCGTCTTCATAATATGGTTTAATATGGGGGGCCTTAAGAATTGGAGTAGGGTTCCTTTTAAAAGGCTCTATAAGGACTACTATTAGGGTGATGATAATCATAAGGGCGTAATATATAGGGGCCTTGATAATTAGAGTAGGGTTTCGGGTAATCGGATACTATAAATTTAAGAAGGAGCCCCGACATAGTATTGGTAGTTGTTTGGGCCCGTAAATTAGATTGTTGGACGCTTCAGAAGGCTATATCAAGTGCTCTAGGCCCTAAGCTGTACAGGTCTTTACAGGTTTCGTGGACTTTTATTCGAGGGGGTTTGCAGACCCTTTGATCAATCAACTCCCTTTGGCCCAGGGCCCTACTCTTGGAAACCCGGTTATAACCCGTGTTTGGGGCAAGTATATCACAAGACCCTCTTGTAACTGTTGAGCCCCGTTCAATTACACGAAGGATTTGGGGCTTATCATCATCATGATCTTTGTTGGGCTACCTAGAGTGTTTCGAGATGTCTTTTGCGTGGAATCAAACCAGAAAGTGCGGCTGCAACACTCGTCAGATCCCTAGACCCCAAACCCTAACCCCTATAAATCCTGAGCCGCATACCCCATACCCCAAACCCTAAACCGTGAAACCTATACATCCTGAGCTCCATACCCCAAACCCCAAACCCCAAACCCTAGTGCTCGAGGCCGACGTCGTGGTTCTTGCGACGGGGCACAAGCTGAGCCTACTAGGAGATGTGGGAGCTTCAGAAACCTAAGGTACCCCAAAAAGGAGCCTAAATAGTAGACTCCTGCTAAGGGCAACTACCGACGATAAGGGGATTTCTAGGTTAAAACCCTACTTGCAAGAATCCTCAGGGCAAGGAGTCCTTTCTCCAAGGACCCACGAATAAGGGGACCCGTCTGTTTCTTGTTTTTTCTGGGAGCCTGAAACCCTAAATTTTTCGTTTTACGAGGAGATGTAGATCTCCTTGTCGACGGATGCCCGCAGAAGCTGGGTCAGAAAATGGCGTATCAAGGGGGCCTCATGGTGTCCGATGCGTCTGGACTCAAGGGTTGATGGATTGATTTTAGGGTTTACCATAAGGCCCCAAAGTAGCTCCTTTTTTGGGGTTCATATATAGAATCCTATAAGGTAATCCCAGAAAGGAACTACTTTGGGGCCTATGGGTAGGACTCCAAACCTTAAAGGACGGATGCCGGAAGGAAAGTCGGTCTCTTGACCCACCTAGTAGCGGGATACTTCTGCGGGGTCCTAGTTTTAGGATCCTTGGAAGGGCCCCTGACTTGATATGCTCTTGCAAGAAGCAGCTGCCTAAGCCCTAAACCCCAAACCCAGAACCCCAAACACGAGGCCCTCAACCCTAAACCCTAAACCCTCAACCCTAAACCCTAAACCCTAAATCCCGAACCCTAAACTCCAAACCCAAAACCAACCTAAAAGCCTTGAAGCCCCCCAGAGGAACGATCCCTTCATGTTTAGCCGACTCCTTCCGGAGACCCTTCGGCGGTGCGATTTCTCAACCCGAGGTGCCGAACTTGTTCAACTTCTCCGGGTACTTCAAGGGCACCTACACCCTGCGACTCGAGGCCCAGGGGACCCCCAGGGCCTTTAGCCCTTAAAGCTGGAGGCCTCTTGCCCTGAGCTGCACAGAGTATATAGTTTTTTGCGGTTGAGGGTATAGGATCCCAAGCTTTCGAGGCGGAAGTGCCACTTGTGCTCCGCATCTTGCAGTTCATGGACACCCGTGGCTTCGCGCACGTCGTCCCGCGCTGGCGCGGTGGCGAGGAGGACGTGGACCCGTGCCCCCAGCTGGGGCTCATAACGTCGTCTGCCGGACGCTTGGATCTCATGGACGTGCTTTTTCGGAATGCCGGAGAAGGGAAGGGTTTTCAGTGTGAAGTGATGTCTGCGCTAAGGATATGCAGACTCTGCCTGGCAGGGCCCCAACTATGCCAAGCGAGATGCAGAGTGGCGTCGCAGACCTGGTGTGGGAAAGCAGATGCCCTGGAGAGGCGGATGGAACTACTACGAAGACTGGAACAACTGCCAGGACGCATGCCTCGAAGACGGCACACTCGAGTATGGCCTCGCGAAGTAACATGGGGAAAAAGGAGCGGTGCATTCTGTCAGGGGGCAATGGTCTAGCCCAAAGGTTGGCGATGATCATGATGGTAATGTAGAAGCGTGAATAGTTCGATTAGTTTCCCGCCTAAAGACCCTGCAGGATCCGTATCGTGAGTTTTGGGGGTTTAGGGTTCGGAGTTGATTTGGGAGGGCCACAGCCACACACTAGCTGCCCCAGCTCCTTCTTCGAGTAGTGGCACTTAGGCTGGAGCTCCTCGAATCAAAGCGTGCCTGGGTGGCAAGCAGATTGGGCTACAGGGGAGAGGGAAGAAAGAAAGGTCGAGGGCTTGATGTAGGGGCGTAATAATTAGAAGATGTTCCTTATTATACATACAGTATAATGGGCCACAAAACCCTCTTCCAATCATTAAGGCCCCTACATTAACGGTTTTATAGGGTCCTTACTAATTACCCATACTATTTTGGGGGTTCCTTACTTCAGTTATAGTAGAATTAAGATCCCTAGAGTAGGGCTTCAGGGTTCAGGGTTGCCTAAGCCCTAAACCCTACACGTAGACCCTAAATCCTAAACCCTACACCGTGGCCCTGTTAAGTTTCCTAGCCGCTCCAAGGCTTTCCATGCAGTCAGGTGTGTGTTTGGAGGCCTTCAGGCGAGAGGGGCCCGGCGCCGACATGACAAAATCGACATCTCAGAGGGTCTTTGAGGCTTTGAGGCTTCATTATGCTGTATAAACCCTAAACCTAGAGCCCTTAGAGTAGGACCTTTGGCCCTAAACCCAAAAGCCCTGAGCACAAAACCCTCAAATCCTGAACCTTCAAGACCCTTTCAGAACCCTCAGGACCCTTAGACAAGTCCTTAACAGAGAACCTCTTAAACAAACCCCTACAAACCCCATAGAAGCCCCATATAAGACCCCTTAAAAAAGGGTTTAGGGTTTAGGGTTTAGGGGACCCCAAAAAAAGACAGCTTAAAAAAGGGTTTAGGGTTTAGGGTTTAGGGGACCCCATATAAGACCCCTTAAAAAAAGGGGAGCTTCAAGAGCTCTGCTGAGGCCTGGAGAAGTTGGCTCTGATGCTCAGCCGCCGTCAAAGGCTCCATGAGCTCCTCCAACGCATCCTGCCTCGGATGATATAGATATACACACATACATACATACATACATACTTTCTATCTATCTATCTATTTATTTATCTATCGATCTATCTGTCTATCTATATTGTGCACATATATATATATACACACATATTGTTTTTGTTTACACAGATGCATATGAGGAATCTTTGCGAGATGGAGGCTTCTAGGGGTTCTAGGGTTTCGCGTGCTTAGTAACTAGGGGGTTCTATGAGGGGTCCTTGGGGTTTTCAGGAGTTTTAGGGGTTCCCATAAATTTAGCATGCAAGGGCACGGTTTGCGGCAATGTGCAACAGAAGGTAGTACAGCGAGGTAGTACAGCGAAGCATCGTGCATGGTCCCATGGTGGGGCACATCAAGCAGAGTCAAGCAGAGCACGCCAGAGTCTAGAAGCGTATGCACGCGCAAGGCCCAGAAAGTTCTTTTTGGTTTGCACGCCCTATGCCTTGGGTGGGGTCTTGTTCGCGAGGTTTCGGCGTCGCGTTGATGCCACCCTCCATGTGTTTGAGGTGCAGATGCAGAGCATGGGTTCACACGGTTTAGGGTTTAGGGTTTAGGGGTTTAGGGTTTAGGGTTTAGGACAAAAGAAACCCTCACTCCTTCAAGTAAGTACTCCAATGCTATGTGGAACGTGGCACTTTGATAGTCGATAGTGCAGGACTTTGTCCATCAAGTGGCCCAGCGGGTCAGCAAGATGGGCCATATGATCATCTTCAGTTTACCTGAAACCCTAAACCATCCCTAAACCCCTAAACCCTAAACCGTTGCTCCTAATTCCCAGGTTCTTGAAAGGCGAGGGTTTTGATAGGGATCGGGTCGCGTGCAACTCAATGGGGATCGCACGAGAAATTCCGCCCAAGCTCTTTTACACTGCTGTTGGTTTAGGCCTCCGATCAGCCGACCATCAAGATCAACACCCACAACCTAAACTTCCAAACGATAAGGCTTCCACCCTAAACCCTACTAGTAAACCCTGCAAACCCTGCAAACCCTCAAAACCCTCTAAGCCCTCTAAACCTAAACCCCAAAACCCCACACCCTAAGCCCTAAACTCCCCTAAACCCTATCACGGGACTCCCAGGAAAGCGGGAAGAGCTGGCGACTGCGGGAGCATCGCCGGAGCGCGAGGTCGGAGAGGAGGCGCCAAAAAGGGTCCCAGGCTTCGGAATCACCCGGGCCCCTTAAGGATGGGGCTCAGGGTTCCCTTAAGGGTAATACGGGGTTTTAGCGTTCCCTCAAGTTTGCTACTTAAGGGTACTATAGGTTTGGGGTTCCCTTAACGTTGATTTGAGGGTTCTGCAACATGGGGGTCTGAATAGTTCGGTTTGAAAAAAGTTCCGGAAAGGGTTCGTACAAAGGTTCCGGGACTTGTTCCCAAAAGGGCTCCAAATCATCGTCACCCCGAACCGGTATCACACCATCATAAAGGTTAAGATCGACCGGGTTAAAGTTTAGGGTGCCCAAAAGCTTTGCGAGTCATAGCATCTGGGCGGGGGAGCGTCCAAGTATGTAAACCTGGCTGCCTTTTGGTTGCAGAACTTCGGAATCCCTACCTAAAGCAACTCGAAGTCCCAACCCAGGACCGCTGAACGCATAAGGGCTTTTTACACCCGTGTCGAACCCTAGCGAAAACCCTGAGCAACCCTAAACATGAAACTTTTAAAGCCCTTGAAACCCTAAACCCTAAACCTTAAACCTCAAAGCCCCTGAAGCCCTGAACCTTAAACCCTGAAGCCCTGAATCCCAATAAACCCTAAACCCCAAACCCTGAGCCTCAAGCCGTGCTTTGCAAGGAGAGTTAGTAGGTACAGTTATAAGTACCCTAATTGGGATTATAAGTACATATAAGTGTAGTTACCTGAATTATAACCCTAGTTACTAAGTCCCAAACCCTAAACCCTAAACCCTAAAGGAGAGCGCGCAGCGCCAGCGCCTGCGCGAGTTCCTCCAGACGCGGCAGCTGGCGCCCCCTGCAGCTCGGGTGCGACGGGGGTGTCCGCGATTGTGTAGGGCAGTTTGGGGTGTAGGGTGGGCGTAGGGTTTCAGGTTCAGGATGTGGGTCGAAGGTTTAGGGTTTCGGGTTTAAGATCTTAGGGTTCAGGTTGTAGGGACTGCTAGTTAAAGGAGGCAGGATCTTGCTGCCTGGCACGTGCCGTACGTATGCATGGAGGGTTGCTCACTCGAGGTCAATGACCCGGTGTGCTTTGTGGTATTTGCGGTCCCACTTAAAGATTGATCGGCAAGTGAGGACAAAAGAGAAGATGCGAAGCCCTTGAGAAAGAACTCGGCCACGAAGGACGACAAGGATGCCGAGGATTCCAGAAGCAAAGCCGCAGAACATTTGGCCGCAGCAGCAGCTGCGAAAGAGGCTGCCGAAAAGGCTGAAGAGGAGAGTTTGGCTGCAGCCAGCAAAGCCGAAGAGGAACGCTTGGCCGCAGAGGCAGCTGCAAAAGAGGCTGCCGAGAAGGCTGAAAAGGAGCGTCTGGCTGCAGCCCGCAAAGCCGAAGAGGAACGCTTGGCGGCAGAGGCAGCTGCGAAAGCTGAAGAGGAGCGTTTGACTGCAGCCCGCAAAGCCGAAGAAGAACGCTTGGCCGCGGAGGCAGCTGCAAAAGAGGCTACCGAGAAGGCTGAAAAGGAGCGTCTGGCTGCGGCCCGCAAAGCCGAAGAGGAACGCTTGGCCGCAGAGGCAGCTGCGAAAGCTGAAGAGGAGCGTTTGACTGCAGCCCGCAAAGCCGAAGAAGAACGCTTGGCCGCAGAGGCAGCTGCAAAAGAGGCTGCCGAGAAGGCTGAAAAGGAGCGTCTGGCTGCAGCCCGCAAAGCCGAAGAGGAACGCTTGGCCGCAGAGGCAGCTGCGAAAGCTGAAGAGGAGCGTTTGACTGCAGCCCGCAAAGCCGAAGAAGAACGCTTGGCCGCAGAGGCAGCTGCAAAAGAGGCTGCCGAGAAGGCTGAAAAGGAGCGTCTGGCTGCAGCCCGCAAAGCCGAAGAGGAACGCTTGGCCGCAGAGGCAGCTGCGAAAGCTGAAGAGGAGCGTTTGACTGCAGCCTGCAAAGCCGAAGAAGAACGCTTGGCCGCAGAGGCAGCTGCAAAAGAGGCTGCCGAGAAGGCTGAAAAGGAGCGTCTGGCTGCAGCCCGCAAAGCCGAAGAGGAACGCTTGGCCGCAGAGGCAGCTGCGAAAGCTGAAGAGGAGCGTGTGGCTGCAGCCCGCAAAGCCGAAGAAGAACGCTTGGCCGCAGAGGCAGCTGCAAAAGAGGCTGCTGAGAAGGCTGAAAAGGAGCGCCTAGCTGCAGCCCGCAAAGCCGAAGAGGAACGCTTGGCCGCAGAGGCAGCTGCGAAAGCTGAAGAGGAACGTTTGACTGCAGCCCGCAAAGCCGAAGAAGAACGCTTGGCCGCAGAGGCAGCTGCAAAAGAGGCTGCCGAGAAGGCTGAAAAGGAGCGTCTGGCTGCAGCCCGCAAAGCCGAAGAGGAACGCTTGGCCGCAGAGGCAGCTGCGAAAGCTGAAGAGGAGCGTTTGACTGCAGCCCACAAAGCCGAAGAAGAACGCTTGGCCGCAGAGGCACAAAGCGGAAGTGCTTTCAGATCTGCTTTCTGCATTTTGGTCCTGGGAGTTGTCCGCGGCCATAGGGACGCCCATGTCCGACAAGTTCCGGAATCACATTAATCCCTTGAGTCCGAAGCTTCATGGCCGGTCGGCAGCGTTCAGCCCTATCAAAAACGTTCCATGTCCAGTCACGTTCTCAAAGGCCGGAGTTGGTGCGATTTCGGCCGAAGTCGATCGAACTCAATCTCACACAAGCGAATCATCGCGAATCCCTTTAACCAGACTGTATCATACGTGGATGAGGGTTCGAGGGATTATCCCGAAACCCTAAACCCTAAACCCTAAACCGTCGGATTATCTGCACGAGCACTATGTTCGAGCGCTTTCGGCCGAATTCCTTCGAACTCGCCGGCACAGAACGAAGCCTCGAGCTCGAGGGGCGATCGCTGTCGTCCTCTGGGCTCTGGGCCTCCTACCCTACATTCAGCAGGCTAAGCCCTAACTAGGTTGGATTTTGGGACATTTTTTATTTTCCTTATTTGGGTTTATAAGGGGCCCTATATATATATATATATATATATATATTTATATTTTTTTCAGGGTGTTTAAAGGCCAACCCAGCTAAACCCTAAACCCTAAGGCATACCAAGGAATCAGCAAAGCCGCGAACATGACGGGTAAGCTAAGCCCGTCTTTCTTCTTGATATGCATATGATACCAGATGAGGGTAAAAGGGGGTTCTGCATCTTGTAGGTCAAACTCGGCACAAGGTTTGCCAACAAGGCCACACGAATCACAAATCCGCCCACCCCGAATCCAAGCTACGGACGCCCCGAATGCCACAACTTAGCCTAGAGGCAGCTGCCAATGAAGCTGCCGTGAAAGCAGAGGAGGAGCATCCTGGAGTGCGCAGCCTGTTTCAGTTGCGGTTTAGGGTTTAGGGTTTAGGATTTAGGGAGTTGCAGGGTGGTGCACGCCTGCATGAGGACATCGCAAATGCAAGGGAAGCTCGGAAGAAGGAGTTGCACGAGAGTGCCTCGCCTCTAGAGTTTTCGCATAAGATCTGAAAGTGCACACAATCCTTTGTGCTGTTGGTTTTGTAGCTACCACTGTAGAAAATCATCAGTTGTTTAGTGATCGAGCATACTTGTTGATTCTACTTTAGGTGTCAGATGTTATCTTCCGCGTTTGGGAACCTTCCATGGCCCATGACTCGTGAGGTTGCGTTACATGTGGAGTCACACATGTGCACCTTATTGGAACAGCCAGAGACACAGTGCGGCCCTGCAGTTGCTTTGACGACTGATGCACGAGGGCCTCGGACATTGCGCGGGCTTGGTGTGAAGCCTTGCGATTCCGAAGGTCTCTCCCCCAAGCCTTGCAAGCGCATGCAAGCCCTTGCAAACCCTTCCTGCAAGCCTCTGCCAGCGTCAGCTTCGCAACACTTGAACGAGGAATGAAGGCACTCCTGCAAAGAAAGCGAGCGGAGGCGTCCGACGGCGTCCCACAGGCAGAGTTCAGAATCGTTGCAAGCCTTCGGGGAGGGAGGTTAGAGGTTTCCTGCATCCATACCGGTCGAGTGCGCAGGAACGAGTGGCCGAAGAGGTCGCTGCTAAAGAGGCAGCGGAGAAGGCAGAGGAGCAGCGAGTGGCTGCAGCCAGGGCCGAGGCAGCTCAAAAAGCTGAAGAAGAGCGCTTGGCCCAAGCGGCTGCTGCCAAGGAGGCGGCTGAAAAGGAAGAGGAAGCGCGCTTGGCCGCGGCCAAGGCAGCTGCGGCGCAAAAGGAGGAGGAGCGCCGTGCTGGGCATCCGACCGGCTAGAGATGATGTGTAGGCTTCGGATAGCATGTGAACTATTTTATGAAGCGCTGCAGCCTAATCTGAAACCGACTCATTCGGCGGTGAGCTGTGAAGGATATTGCAGACGCAAGGGAAGCTCGGAAGAAGGAGTTGCATGAGCGCACCCTGGCTCCACTGTCTTCTCGTAAGATCTCCTAGCATCCGAGGCAGTAATGCCATCTCCAATCTTTGCAGTAGATATTCTCGCTAGCGGTTGTGTTCAATGTCGAATCACAAAAACACATGATGTGGAATGGATAGATTCGGATAGATGCAGCATGAAATGCCATCAATCTCCTCATTGCCCTCTCCCAATGCACGCGTGCCTTGAACATTCTGTACACTTTTGGGGTGCGGCGTGCAGGATTTCGAAACTTAAGCTCCGGAAGCTCTGTCAGACCCGAGAAGCCTGATGAAAAGACTCTTGAGCCCCAGACTCTGCAAGCCCCGGCAAAGCCCTAGCCCCAGACAATTGAGAGCCTCCTACTTGTAGAGGGCTTTGAGACGAGGAATGAAGGCACTCCTGCAAAGAAAGCGAGCGGAGGCGTCTGACGACGTCCCGCAGGCAGTGTCCCGCACTTTTGCAGCCTGAGGGAAGGTCGTGGTTTTTCTGCACCCGTAGCCCGTATCTGTAAACTAGCAACTGAGCAGGAACGAGTGGCCGAAGAGGTCGCTGCTAAAGAGGCAGCGGAGAAGGCAGAGGAGCAGCGAGTGGCCGCAGCCAGGGCCGAGGCAGCTCAAAAAGCTGAAGAAGAGCGCTTGGCCCAAGCGGCTGCTGCCAAGGAGGCGGCCGAAAAGGAAGAGGAAGCGCGCTTGGCCGCGGCCAAGGCAGCTGAGGCTCAAAAGGACGAGGAGCGCCGCGCTTCATATCTCACATTGCGAATCGCAAGCAGGTGCTGAAGTGTCACGGATGATATATATAAATATAGACATATTATACATACTCACCAACAATTTATGTTTAGATGTTGATTGAACTAAGTAGTACATGTCTGTACATGTGTGCATATTATTCTGTCACGGATGATCTATACATTACTTTATATATACACATGTATATATATATATATAGGTGGCTATAGCATGCATACACACCAACTATATGTTTAGATGTTTGATTAAATTTAGTAGTACATGTATGTGTGTGTATGTATTAGTATGTCACGGATGACACATACATATGTATATGCATATAGACATATCATACATGCACAGCAGCTAATGATGTTTAAATGTTTGGTTGGGTTTAGCAGCATGTTTTAGTAGCATGTGTATGTATATGTGTAGACATGTATTATGTCGCGGATTGTATGTGTATATATACATATGAATACAAATATATAACTGTATGAATACATAAGCATATAAACATATAAACATATATATATATATATATATGTATATACTTGTGTATAAGCAGAGATCTCAAACACGCACGAACTATTTATGTTTAGATGTTTGGTTTTGTTTAGTAGTATGTGTATGTATATATATATATATATATATGTGTGTGTGTATATATATATATATATGGCATGGTATATAACAAGCACACATATGCACACACGCGCATACATACACACTGCCACACAAGAGTTGCATTTATATCTACCTACCTATCTACTTACATATCTTCCTGCTTACCTACCTACCTACCTATCTATCTATCAAGCCATCTGTCTGTCTGTCTATCTGTCTGTCTGTGTGTCCATGTCTTTTTCTGTCTGTCTGCCTGTCCGCCTGTCCATCTTTCCATTGTTTTTTCCTGTTCATTTTTTCCCGAAAGCATCGCGAAGGGTTCTTCCGTGCGGAGCCCCGCAGATGAGTACAGAGACAAGTACATAGATGACAAACATAGAATCGAGCACATGACCTTATGACTTGACACTTGAGTCTACGACTCTATGACCCTATGACTCTATGACTCTATGACTCTAAGACCGAACTTGACTACTCTTGACTACTCTATGACAGGACTCTGTGACTTACTCACTTGACTACTCTATGACTCTGTGACTTACTCTGTGACTTACTCTGTGACTTACTCTGTGACTTACTCTGTGACTTACTCTTGACTTACTCTGTGACTTACTCTGTGACTTACTCTGTGACTTACTCTCTGACTTACTCTCTGACTTACTTACTCTCTGACTTACTCTCTGACTTACTCTCTGACTTACTCTCTACCTCTCTACATACTCTTGACTTACTCTGTGATTTACTCTGTGACTTACTCTCTGACTTACTCTCTGACTTACTCTCTGATGACTTACTCTCTGACTTACTCTCTGACTTACTCTCTACCTCTCTACATACTCTCTACATCTCGGTATCTAAATCTCTCTTCTAAAGCCAGGGGTGGCACCGTCGTCGTCCATCGGGAATGCAACCCTTCACAGGGATTGGCCACCTCGAGCGCCCAAACGCTAGGAAAAGTGACACATTTTAGGCGCACCGCGCAACCCTTCCCAGGGATTGGCTTGGTCGAGCGCCCAAACGCTAGGTAAAGTGACACATTTTAGGCGCACCGCGCAACCCTTCCCAGGGATTGGCTTGGTCGAGCGCCCAAACGCTAGGTAAAGTGACACATTTTAGGCGCACCGCGCAACCCTTCCCAGGGATTCGCCTCCTCGGGCGTTCAAACGCGAGGTAAAGTTACACATTTTAGACGCGCCGCGCAACCCTTCACATGGATTCGCTTCCTCGGGTGTTCAAACGCGAAGTAAAGTTACACATTTTAGGCGCGCCGCGCAACCCTTCACAGGGTTTGGGCGCAGCTCAACTGCATTTTGCAACCCTTCACAGGGATTGGCATTTTGCAACCCTTCACAGGGATTGGCATGGTCGAATGCACGAACGCTAGGTAAAGTTGCATTTTTTGATGTGCATTGAAATGAATTTTGCAACCCTTCACAAGGATTGGCGTGGTCGAGTGTTCGAACGCGAGGTAAAGTTGCAATTTTTATGTGCATTGAGATGAATTTTGCAACCCTTCACAGGGATTGGCGTGGTCGAGTGTTCGAACGCGAGGCAAAGTTGCAATTTTTGATGTGCATTGAGATGAATTTTGCAACCCTTCACAGGGATTGGCGTGGTCGAGTGTTCGAACGCGAGGTAAAGTTGCAATTTTTGATGTGCATTGAAATGAATTTTGCAACCCTTCACACAGATTGGCGTTGTCGAGTGTTCGAACACGAGGTAAAGTTATTATTACTTTTGATGTGCATTGAGGTGAAACTTGCAACCCTTCACAGAGATTGGCGTTGTCGAGTGTTCGAACTAGTACTAGTACTACTACTACCACTACCACTACTACAACTATTATTACTACTACTACTGCTACTACTACCACTACTACAAAAGAATACTACTACTACTACTACTACTGCTACTACTACTACTACTACTACTACTACCACTACTACTACTACTACCACCACTACTGCTACTGCTACTTTGCTACTACTACTACTACTACTACTACAACTACTACTACTACTACTACTACTAGTACCACAACAACAACTACAACTACCACAACAACAACTACAACAACTACTACTACTACTACTACTACGACTACGACTGCGACTACGCGACGACGACTACTACTACGACTACCACTACTATCACTACTACTAGTACTGGTACTGCTAGTACTACTACTACTACTACTACTGCTGCGACATAAAGTGACCATGCATAGAGTCATAGAGTCACGTTGAAACCACAGTAATCAGGGATGTCTATATAGTGAGGTTCCGGAGCTAGGAAAGGAAGACTTCTGCGTCATGTTGGACTATACCCTAAACCCGCTAAACCTGAACATTAGTGTTCATAGAGTGAACTACATCAAGTCAAGTGCGTGGTACATAGATGACTCCATGACTCTATGACTCTTTCTCACTCTGACGCTATGACTCTATAACACTATGACTTTATGATTCTGTCTCACTGTGACTCTATGACTCTATATGACTCTATGACTCTTTGAACTATGACCTGTGCTTGACATATACTCGTCTTTATTTCTCGATGACTCTATGAACTATGACTTGTGCGACTCTTGACTGTATGTGACACTCCGACTCCGTGACTCCGTGCTTTTGACTCGATGACTCTATGACCCTATACACTGGATTCTATGACGTAGCGCAACACTCTTCGCTGATGATGCTTTCGGGCCAATTGTCTTCTAGTTAATATCTACTTACCTGTTTATCTAGCTATCTTCCTTTCTTAATTTCTATGTCATGTACCTATCGATCTCTACCTCTCCATGTCTCCATCTCCCTAGCTATCTATCTATCCATCTATCTCTTTATCTCTCTATCTCCATCTCTCTGTCTCTCTACCTATCTCACTTTCTTGTTTTAGTCTCTCTCTATCTATCTTGCTATCTGTCTACCAATCTTTCTATCTTTCTATCAGATGCATGCATACGGAGTGCCTTCTAAGTTTTTCTCACTCGGTGGCGGGTACCTGCATCAGGACCTCGCAGACCTGCGAGAAGCTCGGAAGAAGGATTTGCATGAGAGTCCCTGGGCTCGTTTGTGTTTAGGAGATTAGGGTTTAGGGTTTAGGAGATGTGGTTTTAGGGTTTAGGAGATTTGGGTTTAGGGTTTAGGAGATTAGGGTTTAGGGTTTAGGAGATGTGGGTTTAGGGTTTACGAGTCTAGGGAATAGGGCGTAGAGTCATGCCCGGCCAGCGAAGCAGCAGCATCAGCAGTTTTCCGGAGGTAGCTCATGCTTGATACGTCTCTCGGCTTCCGGTGTTCTTCTCCATTTCCGACCGTCCATGGTCCAGGAGTGAGTCTTGAGCTTGAGTTTAGTCATTAAACTTGAATGTGGAGTCACGAATGCGCCTGGCAAGAAATAGACCGATACCACTTATGCCTGCTTCTGCTACAAGATTGGTCGAACAGTTTCTGTGTTCTCTGCACCCTCAAACCCGAAAGCCCTGAAAACCGTGAGGCCTAGTGGAGCCGTAAACCCCTAAAGCCCAAACCGCCTGAAGCCCTAAACCCAGGCCTGGATTCAGCGGCTTGAAGATTTGAACTGCTCCATGCTAGGCGCGTTCACACGGATGAGATGCTGGACCCTGAATACTGGAATTCTGACTATGAAGATCCCTAACCCCAAAGCCCATGGCGTGCTTCGAAAGGTGCCCCTGATTAGACACCCTCGGAAAATTGAAAACCTTCACCACCGTGAGACGAGGAATGAAGGCTCTCCTACAAAGAAACCGAGCGGAGGCATCCCACTTCGTGCTTTCAAGGTTTGAGCTTTCATGGTTGAGGATCAATGGATTTGGTGTCGGGGATTTACATTTGAGGCTCATTGCCTCTGTCTGATCCGTAGCGCTAAACCCTAGACCCTAAGCATAGGACCGATTCAGAGCCATGAGAGTTTCGGCCGGTGAGCGAATGACCGTTCAAGAAGACGAACAGGGAAGGACAAGCACACAAACAGACGGACTGACAGACGGACTGACAGACCGACAAGACAAACAGAGATGCAGACGACAGACTGATCACTGACTGATGGAATTAAGGGGCGCTTGATTGAGCTGGGGACAACAGAATGGAATGGGATCCATGCCTGAGCGTATAGGTCAGTCCACCTGATGAAAGACGATGTGAGCCAAGCATGTGTGCAGGTAGGTGTGCATGGATGATTTTCTTGTGCGCATACGCACCTTGTGTGCTTGTTTTTGCAGGCGTGTTTATCTATCTCTGTGCATTCATCAAGCATTGAAGTACATGCATCTTTGCCTGCTGACGTACTCACTTGTGCATGTTCGCATGTGTTTGTGCAAGCTTTTCCACAAGCATCAAGCTGCTGCTCCTCCTCCTCCTCCTCCTCCTCCTCTTCCTCCTGTGTTTTCCACGAATGATGTCTAGCGGTTCGGCACGTTGTTAGCCGTCCAACGTGAGCACAGCTTTAGAGGACGCTGCATGGCTTGGCGATCGCTCACACCATGAATAGATGTATGGAAGATACTCGAATCGTTTGCATTCGAGATGTGTGTTTACTATACATCATGGCTCGGCTGCAAGCTGTCCCGTGGTTTGCATGTTTTGGGTCTGACCTGTTAACTTTTTGTTTGCTGGCTCGAGGGGTTTGTCTCTGAGAGACGGAGGCATGGCAAGCTTACAACAACGGTGCGCCGCACATGGTCAGTTCATAATTCAAGGTCAGCTGCTCACTTTCTCGGGACTACTTCGCCTTTTCTAGGCAAGAGTGGGCTTCATTGTGCAGCCTGAGGAAGATGAGGAGGACGATGAGGAGGACGAGGAAGATGAAGATGAGGACGAAGAGGAGGAGGCTTGGGTATAGGGATGCCATCGAGCACGCAACAGAAGCCTACATGTTGTAAGCATGTCAGATCAGAGTGACCCGAGGAAGAAGAGGAGGAGGAAGAGGACGACGAGGAAGAAGAAATGGCAAGCCACGAACAGGCTTGGCTTGCTTGACGTGTTCAGGAAGTCTCACAATAGAGGTCGTATGTAAGCTCATCTGCCTGGACAGTCCCAAACCCTAAACCCCAACTCCAAAACCCCAACCCCTAATCTCCCAAACCTGCAAATCTGCAAAACCCGAAATCCTAGAACCACGGAGGGGACCAAAATCCCCAGAGAAGCCGCCGACTTAGGCGGAGAGCGCTGGAACGGTTCCGACCGCCCAGGGCTCCAGAGCTGCCGTGCAGCGGCCGTTGGTGCCGGCAGCTTGCTTTGCTTCTTATGTTTGAGAGGGATGGTTTGGGGTCTTGGGGTTTGGGGGCTATGATATAGGGTTCAGGTTTTAGCGTTTTAGTTTTGGTTTTTTTCAGACTGTTGGTTTTGATGCAGGTCCTAGATACTCCAGTACTGCCAAGTTCATCGTCATCATCATGATCATCATCATCATCACCACCGTCATCATAACGCCCACCATCGCACTCGATTATCAAGATTCTCATTGAGAGTGCAGGGAGTATCAAAGATTTCCCTCATGCTTCGTTGTTTTCCGTTGTCCTTAAGCTCAGGGTAAGTAGCTCCTCGCAGAGAAAGCTTGTGGGTCACGGGTGGGATATTGACTTGTATCAGCACCGGAGCTCCTGTGAAATGCACAGGGCAAAGGTTGTCAGGCTCACGCCTGGTAGTGAATTTTTGATTTGCTCAGGCTCAACAGCTGGAAGGGTGTGACTAGACTACACACGAAGTTCTTTGAAGAATGAAAGCTCTGGCGGTTGCGTTGTGGGCTTGGACTGAGGACAGTGACGACGAAGAAGACGAGGACATACCTTCACGATGGTCGTTGTGAGACCCGTGGAGTAGTGAAGTTGCTCCGTGAGAAGGGGTCTACCGCACATCGGAGGTCGGCTTGTGCGCGCATGCTTATGTGCGTGAATGCCTGTGTATAGCTGCACATACATGCGCTTGCAAGTGTCTGTCTATGTTTCCGTCAGCCTGTATGCCGACTCTTTGTCTGTCTGTCTGTCCGTCCGCTCTGTTTGTCCGCCTGCCATAGATTGGCATGATGGCGTCGATTGCGTGGTATGGGATGGTGCAGTGTGGTATCTTGCAGTGCGGTATGGTATGGTATGACATGGCGTGGTGCAGCGGGGCATGGTCCAGCATGGCATGGCCTGGCCTGGACGGCAGGGGATGGCATGGCGGTATGGTAGGGTAGGGTGCGGTATGGTGTGGTGTAGTGCGGCATGGTATGGTAATTTGTGGTGTGGTATGGCCTGTGCCTTTGCACGGAAGGGAATGGAATGGCATGGTCTTGTATGGGAGGGGATATTACGGTGCGGTATGGTACGGTTGGTACGGTATGGGTATGGTGTGGCATGATGTGTTGTGTCAGTTTTGCAAGGGGTGCGTGTGGGCATGTGCATGTATGCGTGAGCAAGCGTGTATATGTGCAGTCACCACATGCGTATATGTGCCTTCATCACATGCATGTAGGCTAGTATGCATATGTGTATTCACACACACACACCATGTATCTATCCATATCTGCGTTTGGATCCTTGTGCACATTCATGCATGCACATAACCACATTTCTGTCCAAACCCGTAGATACATGAATCCATGCATGCATGCATGCATACGTCGTACCTACGCAACTTCACACATACACACATACGTAGGTACATACGTGCACGCATGGGTAACCTCATGCTGTTGCTTCCCTGATACTTTTCTGCAAGACCAGTATCATTCTACGAGTACACGAAAGTTGGACTGTTCAAACATGTGATGTCCAGGAGGAGTCAGAAGAAGAGGGCTTCATGAGCATCATGAAGGGGCTTCAGGCCTGGGGCACCCAGGACGTTCGAGGTTTCTCATCTGCGGACACCTCTACCCATCGATCTCGGGCTCTGAGCTTTCGAGCTGGGGTGAAACTGTGGGCCTTGTCTTCGCTCGGTTAGCTGTAATTCTAGTGTGCGGTCTGGGAGCTTCGCAAAGAAGCATCAGCAAGACAGTCGAGATGTTGGTCTCCAAACCTTACTCCTGAAATTGAAAGCGTGGTTGCAGTGCGGTTCGCACGCGTCAAGTTTGCTGTGTCGCGGAAAAGAACACTTTGACTGAACCTGGGTTCGTTTTGCACTTCACCCACAACTCCCAACAACGTCCTTGCCGCCATGTGGTTTTGGGTTTAGGATTGTCCCGGTTCGTTAGTGCACTACACCCCATGCACGAAACCCAAGCCCGAACCCCAAAAGACAAGCCAACGAAGCCCCAATCAAATCGGAACCCGAAATTCTTAGGGGTACTTAGAACTAATTTCTAATCTTTGGTTATTCTAATCCCTAAGAAACAGCTAAAATTATGATTTTTGCTAGGGTTCTAAGTTCAGTATAGGAGATCGACTCTGGAGTCCCAGCACAGCCAGAAAGCAGGCACGGCGTGCGAAGCCCGGCGCTGCCGATTCCGCCTCCTCATCCCAGGCCGAGTTGGGACGGCTTGAATTCGGGATTGCCAGTCTTTAGCTTGGGGGGTGGGGGTATGAGGGCTCTGGGCAGTTTCGCTAAACCTCTAAACCCAAGCCACAAATCTAAAACGTGCCTAAATCGCAAGGTCGAGGACACACACCATGGCCCTCATCCGGCCGTCATCCTGCAAAGCGCCCCAAGAATTTATTCTTGAACGCCCTGAACACCGGATCTCGAAACCGAAGCATCTTCGTAATCCACGCAGTTTGTTCACTTCGGGCCGCCATGGTCGAAGGGGGTTGAGGGTTTAGGGACAAGAACCCAGAGGGCGCAACACTCCCTTAGGAGTCCTTTAGGGTCAGGGTTCCCAGGTCTGGGTATACTACCCCAAGTTGTGAACCTATGAAGGATCTCAAATTGGGTGCTTTTCGGCACTGCGACGACAATCTCAACTCTCTCACGACCTCCAGCTCTGCCTCTGAGTTTGTGAGTTTCCAAAGCATCTACGGCGTCTGTCGAGCTTTTCCTTCTGCCCGTAGATTCCCAGGGACTCCGAACCACTTTATTTCAGGAGTTCTGATCAGAGATCCTACTCTGTCTCAGGGAAGATTCCTTCCCCGGAAGTTAGAGTCTCTTGGCACTAGAGTCCGTACATGCAAACACGTACAGCATCCTTACCTTACGAGAGCCCATAAAACCGATGCAAAACCCTATACGCCCTATGAAACTCTTATGCAACCACCAAACCCTAAACCCTAAACCCTAAACCCTAAACCCTAAACCCTAAACCCTAAAAGACCTGTAGAGAGGTGCCAGAGCCAAAGAAAGCCAAGCAGCCGGCCGGCAAGCGGGACGAGGAGGCCTGGCCTGTCGGTTCAGGGTTTGTCGGGCTGAAGTTCAGGGGTCCAGGCGTCTGCGTTTAAGGTCAGCTTAGGGTTTAGGGTTTAGGGGTTTAGGGGTTTAGGGTTTAGGGTTTAGGGTTTAGGGTTTAGGGATTCAGGGTTTTAGAGTTCCCAAGGGTTTGCATCAAATCGGAATAACAGGCCATGTATACTCAATTCAAGGTCACGGGCCCCCTGGGCAATCCTGAAGCCCTAAGTGGCTTCAGTCTAGACCCCCCACCCGAGACGCCCAAAAGCTAGCACCTAACCCGAAACCCGTATAAAACCCTTATAAAGAACCCTCCTAGAATCCGTAAGATGCCCCAATGCTCCCCTGATAGAACCCGCAAGATACCCCAATGCTCCCCTTATCAACGAAAAGCATCAAGGAAACCTTGAAAACCCTTCAACAAGGGACCCTTCGTCTCAGAGGAAGAGAGCCCTGAGGCAGAGCTGGAGCGCGAGCGGAAGGAGGTAGCCAGAAGGACTCTGGAGCTGATGGAGGCTTTAGCAGGGGCTCTTCCTCTCTTCTAAAATCCTAAACCCTAAACCCTAAACCCTAAACCCTTCCTTCGGCGAGGGGTTCTATGAGGGTCCAAAAAGGATCCAAAGAGTTTTTTCAGACCACGGGGAGCTTTGTCTTTATGGCTCTGGATCCTCTGAAACTGCCATCCAACAGGGTCTTGATAAGGGTCTAAAGGGTCTTGATTGGATGGATAGGGTGGTTAGTGTTTAAGGATTTTCAGATTTTAGGGGGTTGTCGGCGTGTTGGATTATGGCATGTGGTGAAGTTGCGTGTAGACGTCACAGCATGCAGCACATCAGGGAGGCTTGTTGACGGGCTCCGTCAAATGTCCCCGGCCCACCTCCTGACTCCTAAATTCACGCTGAGTTCCCCGGCCATAACCCTCAACCCAAAACCCTAAGCCCTAAACATCCCTAAACCCTATATGTTACCTATAGGGCAGACGCAAAAAGGAGCTCAACAAAAAAAAACCTATATGAGACGTAAATATCGGAACTCAGCCAGGCCAGGCGAATGGTCGACGCAGCTTTGGAAGGCGACACCGGCAAAAAGCCAGAGCCCCAGATCTAAAAACCCGCCCTAAATGCCAAATGCTACAATCACAAAGGCCCTGAAGCCCTAAAGGGAACTCCAGAAAGTTGGAATATGATTAATGGTAGGATCCCCTATAATTTACCATAAAGGGGTTAGGATAATCATATTCCAACTTTCTGGCTTCTACTGTGACACCAATAGAAAACTAAGCCCCTAAAGTCTAAGCCCAAAGCACTGGTGCCTGGCGCCTCGTGGTTTCACACGGGTTCAGAGGGTTCGGGTTTCGGGTTCAGTCTACGGGTATACCAGAAATTTAGGTCAGCATAGAGGTCTGAAGAAGTAGTCATGATATGCAATCCTAAACCCTAAACCCTAAACCCTAAACCCTAAAGCCTAAGCCTTTTGATTCTACTTGTTCAGGCCCCTGTATTTCCGATGACAGGGGCCCAAACAAAGCAGCTTGGCAGGAGGATCCTGGACTTAGGGATGTTTGGGCCTTTATAAGCAAGATTCCCAGCTTCACTGCCTTCGGTGTGGGGGGGGGGGGGGGCCCTCAAAATCTGTAAGACAGTATAGAGGGCCGTATTGAAATTATTGAGGCCTTATACTATAGTACAACTTTGTGGAACCTTTACGAAGTCCAATAAAAAATTCTGAAGGCCCCTATATGTCGCGACCGTCTATGGGGGGCCCTAGACTTACCTTTTGTTAGTAGGGAATGGAAGAATGGTAATAATAGTAGCTATGATTATACCCCATTCCTCCATTCCCTACTAACCCAAGGTAGGTAGATAAGGGTCAAAACTTCCGGACTTCGTGCCTTCCGGGAGACAGGAAGAGCCGCAAGCGCAACTACGTGAACAAGCGATGCAGCGTGCACCTTATCAGGCCATGGCTCGGGAGACCCTGGTGGGATTCTAGAAGGTTACTGCAAGGGTACTGGAAAGGTTCGAAGGAGAGTGTCAGGGTACTATAAGGGCTCTATAAGGGTGTGGCGGTGTCGGGTTTCAGGGTTGGCTTTGACGGTTTGGGGCTTTAGGGTTGTCAGGGTTTAAAGGTTGTTCATAGGCGTCTTACGCCTCATTCACAGACCTACGTGCTTCATGTCTGAGTCTGACTCTTTGAACTTCGAAGATCCTGAAGCAAAGCCAGAAATCCCCAAAGCTCTGAACCCTAAAGCCTTTCAGCACCGACAGCGCCGAAACCCCGAAGCTTCAACGCGTTGCAGCCCCCGGTTTAGGGTTTAGGCTTTAGGGTTTAGGGTTTAGCGTTTAGGGTTTAGGGTGTCAGAACACCAAACCCTGTCGGCACAGGCAGAAGATGGATGAGGAGCTGGCGGCTCAGGCGGGCATTCTTGCAGCTGTGTGGCTGCTTTGCCAGGCAGACAGGGACATGTCAGAGAGGTCACATTCGAAAAGGCCCTAAACCCTAAACCCTAAACCCTAAAACCCTAAACCCTAAACCCTAAACCGTTGGAAGATCATCTTGGGAGTTGTGTGAAAGTCTATGTCATAAGCCTGAGCCTTGAGCCCCAAATCGACCACCATAGAAACGACGTGGTAGCTCTGGCCTTGGCAGGAGAGAGGCCCGCGGTACGTGAACAACGTGGCGATCTTCGTCAAGAAGGGGTGGCTTGGCTTCGCAGCTCCAAGATGCATGCTTGGGGTCATTCGGCTGTGGGACTGCAGAGTGTGTGGTTTGAGGGTTTTTGGGTTTAGGGTGTAGGGGTTGCAGCGTTAGGATTTTCGGCTTGGAGTTCACGCTGTGCATGTGGGCCCCTAATATGAGCTTTCGGTGTCCTGGGGGCCCAGTCGAGGAGCCATACTCAACCATTACTTCACGGGAAGACTGTTGGGATCGTTCCTGAATCAGGAACACCTAAAAGTAGATAGGATTTGGTACATGCTGGGTGCAGGTTCAATCGTCCAATCCCGAGCACATTAGGTAAAAGGCCCGAAGTTTTAGCCGCTAAGACCCAAAACCCTTAACCCTTAAGCTTTTATTGCCCACCACACAATAGAGGCCACGGTAATTTGTCCGCAGGTTTGGGGGGTATATCGAATGAAAAGTTGCAGGGATGGCAAGGTATACGGCGGTATACCATAATTAAGTATGTTCAGACCTCTACACTAGTTTCCACACGCTGCAGATTTTGCAGAATGATGTCTCACATGGAGCTTAGAGCGTCGAAGCAGACGTACCTCCTGGGGTTGGTAGGATCATGGATCCTTCATATAAGTGCTGTGATTGAGACTCCCTACCTACGCGAATCCCGCTTTCTGAGCCTTTCGATAGAAGGTTTCCAGCTTCAGGTTTCGAGGGAACAGCCTGGGCGACGATAGATGCATCTTGAACTTCCAACTCAGTATTGCAGTGCCCAGGCAGAAAGACATCGACGCCAACACGCCTGCCTCGCTCGTTTGGGCGCTCTGAGAGAAATCCGAACTTGAGCTTCTGTGCTGTAAGCACTCCTAGGAGCCGAGCTCTGCCCTTGGGTTGGAAGCTGGACCACAGACCGTAATCCTTCAGAACCCTTATAGTACCGTTACAGGATCCTTATAGGAACCGTGCAGGACCCTTATTGGAACCAACAGGGGAGCCTCGGTACCTTGCAGGAACCTTGATAGGACTCCTGTCGAATACTCATAACCCGTATAACAGCCTTCTTTCGAGATCCTTGCTCGGTCCTAAAAGAAACGATCCAGGGCCGATGTCTTGGTGAAGAAAGATGTGCGGTCCTTGGAGAAGGGTTACTTACAACGAGGGTACAGGCCTCTGGGTGCAATCTGTGGGTTTTGCCATCTTCACTTTGGCAATGTGGTTGAGTACGTGGATGTCATTCTGGAGTAGGGTTTTCGTGTTGCATGGAGATGTAGACTCTTTAGACGGAGTCGTTCCTTAGGGCTCGAGGTTCCGCCTGGACGCCGGTGAACCAAGCTGCCTGCACAACCAGGGGGTTCTCTAGTTACTACACCCGGAGTCAAGGTCAATTAGCACCTCGCCCCCGGGCGTTTATGCCTCGTTTTAGGGATCTAAAAAAAAACTGTACAGACGACTTGACTTTCTTGACCGACCTGACCGGATCGCGGTGGTTCTTCTGCTGCGCACATCTAGGTGCCGCTATTGCTATGGGGCATGGCATGTCTTGATGCTGCCCAGACTTCCATTCGCTCAAGCTGATGCAGAAGAGCATATTATCAGCTTAGCGCACACATCGCAACCTTGTAACAGGGAAGGCGCAGGACGAGAGTGGGTACGAGTGTTGCAACCTCTTGCACCCATGCTAAGCCCTGAACTCTGTACCACAAAGCACAGACAGGTCTTTCGTATGCATTAGCAAAGTCTTCTCGAAGGGGCCCCTTTCCCGCCCTTCCGACGCGTGGCTGCCCCAGGCTTGGCAGCTTGTTCGCAAGGATGTCGGACCATGCTCAAAGGCTCGAGTCCATGGCTACCATGGACGGGATGATCAAAGTGAAGGCGGGAGTTTTCGAAAGTGTGGAGCTCGGGGAGTGGGGCTTATAGAGATCCTAAAAGGGGGGATACTTCTTCTGATCACCCCCGGAAAGGAACACCGAATTTGCAGATCCCGATACCCGACAGCCCAAAGCCCCAAAAACCAGTAACCACGCCCGCAGGTCCAGGATCGCGACGAACCCTATCTTGTCCCAGCTGTTGTGCTCGCGCTGAGCTCCGATGTCTGGAAGGCATCTTTGACCGGGGAGTTCAAGGAGAGTCTGACCAAGGAGCTGCATCTTCGTGATGTCAGCGATGCGACCTTCCGCATGCTCCTGGAGTTTCTACTCCCTTCAGCTGCTGCGGAGGCTGCCATCACAGAAGAGAATGTCTATGTGCTTACTGAGGTGTCCGTGAAGTATGCCTTAGCCGGATTGAAATGCAAATGTGTAAGACACTTGAAATCCAGCACCATTTCGGAGAAAAATGTCGAGAAAAGGCTGTACCAGGCGATCAAGTTCCAGGAGGATACTGAGACACCCTTCTTCCGCGAAGACGTGGAGAGCTGCAACTTGGCTGTCACTACTTCTTGCAGCTTCTCCCCACTCGAAACCTCTGTGGGTTCACTGCCGGTTTCGGGGCGATAGATTGGTCATCCCATATCCTTACTCAAACTGAATGGCCAGGCAAGCAGTTCCTCATCGACAAGTATTTACATCTGGATGCATGCGGCATTCTACAAAGAATCCAGGGGCTCATTCAGGACGCAGTGTTCCCCCAAAGGCCTAAACTAAACCCAAAACCAAACCCCAATACCTGAAGTCTAAGCTCCAAAACTTGCGATTTGGTGACCAAGCAAGCTTGAAATTCCCGTCAGCTTGCGGCCTGGAATCCTAGGACTGTTCCCTAACCCTAACTGAATCTAAACGGAAGCTGAGTTTGCACAAAGCTTGCAGTTGCTTCAGCTTCATTGAACACGTCTGTTATAGGGTAGCAGGCTCTTCTTCCGGGCATGGAAACCAGAACGGTTTCAGCTACGCACCGTCATCTTCGGAAGCCCAAACATCAGGTGTTTCTTGCATGGCAGCTTGAGAGTCCTCATAGCGGGAATTTCGGATTCAGTGCATCGCTTCGATGAGAGGAGGATGCCGCGGAGATGTCCATGAAATCTACAGCTCTGACGGATCAGTTCATGAAGCTCATATGGGAAGTCGTGGGTTCCACAGCATCACGCGCAAAACGTGCAAGAACTCAGTACTGGGACGGATACATCGAGCTTCCGTTTTATGCTGACCCGAGTTCAAAGTCTCGAGTTCGTGGCGACGTATCCGTCAAATTCCCAGAGCTGCATGCTTACTTGAAATGAAGGTCCACATGAAGATCGACGGAGATGATGACGGAATGTTACATTGGTGGACCAACCAGGAACCTTATCCATCGGGCACTTTCGAGGATACAGATGCAAAGACCAACAGCAGCTTCACAGGTGTGGCGTGGGGGTACTTGGAGTTTCACAGCGCCGGTCTGGTGAAGTTGCGTTGGCAAAAACGCTCCTGCACTTCTTTGCTTCTTTTTGCGCATGTCTCGCCGACCACCCCAACCCTGATTTCTTGTTACGGAGCTGAAGACTCCGGTCCCGTAGCTCACCTCCGCAAGGAGCATGCATTGTCTTTATCACGCTAACTTGACAGGAACCCGGAACCCAAAGCCCTAGGGCGAATTGTTACATTACAGTCTATAATTATGCTGGGTAGTTAGTTCCTCCTACGCAGGCAAGTCTACTACTCCGGACCTGCCTAACCTCATCTTCCGCTTCCAATCTGCCCCTGAACCCAAAACGGTTCAAGATTACCGACCCAACCACAGTCAATTGTACCATGCCCAGTCTGAACCTTAGACTCTAACGGCGAAACGAAGGGTCTGGCATTTCTTGCTTATCGGCGTTTAGGGTTTGCGGTTTACGTGGTGCTTGGCAAAAAGACAATAGATAGAAAGTCAACGTGTTCGGCAGAAAGTAGGTACATGCTTCAGGGTGTCTGGCAGAGGCTGAGGCTTTCAGCTATTGCGCAAGCAGCCAGTTTTCCTTCAGATTGCCAAGCCCCCTTGAGAATATTCCTGAAACTGTATTGGGTTTCTGTGTCGCAGGACGGAGGTGTAGTTCTGATGTGATGGCTAGCTTGATCCTCGTCGTTTGGGGTTTATCATCTGTGAGCACAGCTTGACTTTCACAGCCAGCTTGGTTTCATCGGCCTGACTCTTCTGCTTGAGAATACGCGCATCTAGGTGCTGCCTTGGTCATGTACCATGACAAGTATTGATGCTGCCCAATTTTCCACTCGCCCAAGCGAAGGAATAGATCAGCCAGCACAATCCACACACTTGCAGTACGACCCTGTGACATAGAAAAAGTGCAACATGGTTCTCCTGAGTGCTGATGGGTGATCAGCCAACCCGGCTGCAAACCTTAAGCCCCCCAAACCCTGAGCAAGTTCAGCTTTTTCGAAAGAGCCGTCCAGCACCCTGCACCCTGGGAAGTCGTCATCTTGCGAGTTTACTGAACTCGTTGTGTAGCTTTGCAGTGACTCTACAAATCCTGGCCCAGCCTTTCGAAGCCTTCCAAGGAGAAGGAGAAGGCGAAGAAGGCCAAGGAGAAGGATGAGAAGAAGTCCGCCAAGGCTCGGCATGAGAAGCTCGGGGGCAAGAGGACGGTCTGTCGTACTCGGGCGCTGTTGTTGTTTGGGGTTTTGGGGTGTAGGGCTCTTAACCCCGGAGTGTCTTTCCGATACAAGAAGCTGACGACAGGTTTGCAAGCAGTTGACCTATCGTCTTAAACTCCCGACCCTGACCCTGAATCCACTCCAAGCGCCCCTAAACCGTCGCCACGGTTGACAAAGACACATTGACATAGAGTATGAAGAGCGCCCAGCCCTATACCCTCGAACCCTCAAGGGAACCCCCACCACGGACGCTAAAAAGGATGCTGAACGAAGGGACTCTCGTTTCGAGCCTGCTGCCAGGCCTCGGAGTGATGGCTTCATCACCTGAGGCTCGCGAAATGCCGGAAGGAGCGGAAGTAGGGGTTCCTTCAAGGGGTCGTTAAGGATTCCGGGTCCTTTGAGGGGAGGCGAAGTGCTCGAGGGAGAGAGAAGTTTCAAGTTCGCTGTCAAGTCCACGGTTTGGAGATGATCTGTCAATACATATCAGCCCAAAGCCTTAAGCCCCAAAGCCTAACACAGCAGAAGGAAAGAGGGCCTCTAGTGTGCCATTTGTGTTTGCCCAGGTTCTGGTCACTCCTGCAATCCACAACGCTGCCAGTGCAGTACTCACATCGCAATCAGACCATGCAACTCCCCCTAGCACTCCGAAAATGTTTACCAAAGCATCAGGCCCGTCGAGGCAACCCTGCACCAGCGGCTTTTGGCCTTCACCCACCCTCCCAGATCGGGTTTAGGAAGGATCGAGATGCTTGCAGCCTCTTGAAGTTGCCGGACGGGTCTCAGCTGTTGTTCTAATTCTCTAAATCAGGGTCCCTTTTAGTTTTATATCCCCTTTTTTGGTCCTTATTATAATACGGCACCTAATAGCCAATGAAGCGAGAAGCCCGAGGATCGATGACTACTCGTCTCACGACCTAAGAGCTAGCAGAGTGCCCGACATCATTTTTGATTTCTCCAAGCCCAAACTCCAGCATCACAAGCGGCTACCTCATTGGTGCCGTGGTCATTCAAGGCAAAGACAAGTGGTGAGATTCAATCAATACTACGCTGAACTCAATTGTCTCGAAGATGTCAGAAGCCTTGCGCCAGCACAAGCTGAACACAGTGGAAACTGGCACAGGACCCTGCGACCATGTGTGAGTGGATCGCCTTGTGCCGGCAATTTTGTTACGATGAACTCGCTCTTCCCATGTAACGTGTGTTTGTGCTTTTGGGAATCTGTAGGTCCCCCTAAACCCTAAACCCTAAATCCTAAACCCTAAACCCTAAACCCTAAACCCTAAACCGCACTGTAGGTCGTACGTACTCCCCTGCGCTGCCCTTGCTCTTCTTCCGTAGTCCACGAAGCACCGCGTGAAAGAGCTCAGATCCTTGGGGTTCTCACTGGGAATCACGGCCTAAGCCCTAGCTTCAAGTTGAACCTTACACCCTATATCCGCACAGGCCCCTACCTAAGTTTCCTTTTTTGGGTTACCTTATAGGATCCCTAATAGATAATTGGTGAAACCAAAAAAAGGAACTACAATGGAGACTATAGGCAGGACTTTGGACTTAGGATCGAATCGAAGGGCTTGTGGTCCAATACCCCTTAATTAAGGAGTATACCTTAAAACTGATGGGATTCATATTATGATTTAAGCTATATTCCTTAAGTCAGTAAAGGGACATTTAGACCTTTGCTGCAGTTCGCGACTGGCGGGCAGAGCAAAAAATCAGCGGCACCGGAGTTATCTGGTTGAGCTGGGACGGTCTAGCCGCAAGCGCAAGTGTTTTTAAAAGGTATTTCGAGAGGTTCGGTTGCTGTCATGCACCCAACCGAGATAAGCAAGAAGTCGCGTGAAACTCCGATGGTGTTGTTTGCTCCTCAAAGCAGGTTCCATCATCCCATTACATCGCCTGTTTTATCTGAGCCCCTTACATGCAAGTTCGGTGACAACAAGAGCAATGATTGCCGCTCCCTGTTAGATGTTCAACCTGGGGCCGGTACTGCTGCATGCTGACTATATGCATGAGTTTTGTTGATCTTTCAGACTCTTGCGAGTGACACTTCAAGGTACAAGTGTTGACCACGCTTCAAGATGCAAGTGCTTGCAAAGCTTCTCAGCGGGATGCCGGTCAAGCGTTGCATCATTCTCAGTCTCTTGAGGGCCGCGGTTAGGCTTAGGGTTTGGGGGCTTTTGGGAGGCAGGATCTCGGGTTTGGCCCACTGCCCCAGTCGCAGCCATGCTTCGCATGGATGGCGCGAGATGATGTCGGCTGAGGACAGCAGACCCTAAGCTCACAGGCCCCTGTGTCCCAAATACCTTAAACTTTTTTGGACTCCGGGCTATTTCATTTCTGTTTTTTGGGTTTGGGAATTTTTGGGACTTGACAGCACCTTGTTCCCCGCACCAGAGCGAGCTCCAGCCTTTTCGATTCTGCTTGCATCTGGTATCCTAAACCCCAAACCCCCGTACTAACCCTTGCCCTACTCTCGAGATCGGAATAACTCGCAACAGTATCCCGAAAATGGTCCCTGTGTATCTCAATATGCGATTATCAATGCCTCCTGTAGCAAACCTAGAGCCCTCAGCGACCGTCCGTCTAGCATAGCTTGCAGCACAAGACAGACCACGGCCTGAGCCTCTGTCAGGTTGGGATGGTTTGAGGCAAAAGACGAGAGTCATACAGCGCTGTCGTAGTTCGTGGATTGTGGAGCTAGCTGTGCATAATGTGAACTCTTTTCTTTTTTGACGCCAAGACGAGCATCATCAACATCAGCTGCATTTCGATTGGAATTTTCTCTCCGATCTGCCAGCATTTTGAATCCACAGCACACGTAGCAGCTCGACCCAGTGAGTGGACGGATGTAGAAACCGCCAGGGCGAGCATCATCAGCATCAGCTGCATTTCGAAGAAACTCTCTCTCCGATCTCCTGGCCTTTGAACCTCATAGCACTCGTAGCAGTTCGATCCAATGAGGGGGCGGATCTAGAAGGCGGCAGGGCAAGCATCATCAGCATCAGCTGCATTTCGTTTGAAACCCTCTCTCCGATCTTCCGGCCTCTGAACCTCATAGCACTCCAAGCAGTTCGACCCAATGAGGGGACATATTTAGAAGGCGGCAGGGCGAGCATCATCAGCATCAGCTGCAGTTCGGTTTGAAACTCTCTCTCCGATCTCCTTGCCTTTGAACCTCATAGCACTCCTAGCAGTTCGACCCAATGAGGGGACGGATTTAGAAGGCGGCACGGCGAGCATCATCAGCATCAGCTGCATTTTGTTGAAACTCTCTCCCCGATCCCGCCTCTTGAACCTCATAGCACTCGTGGCAGCTCGACCCAATGAGGGGACGGATTTAGAAGGCGGCAGGGCAAGCATCATCAGCATCAGCCGCATTTCGGTTTGAAACTCTCTCTCCGATCTCCCTGCCTTTGAACCTCATAGCACTCCTAGCAGTTCGACCCAATGAGGGGACGGATTTAGAAGGCGGCACGGCGAGCATCATCAGCATCAGCTGCATTTTGTTGAAACTCTCTCTCCGATCTCCTTGCCTTTGAACCTCATAGCACTCGTGGCAGCTCGACCCAATGAGGGGACGGATTTAGAAGGCGGCAGGGCAAGCATCATCAGCATCAGCTGCATTTCGTTTGAAACTCTCTCTCCGATCTCCCTGCCTTTGAACCTCATAGCACTCCTAGCAGTTCGACCCAATGAGGGGACGGATTTAGAAGGCGGCAGGGCGAGCATCATCAGCATCAGCTGCATTTCGTTTGAAACTCTCTCTCCGATCTCCCTGCCTTTGAACCTCATAGCACTCCTAGCAGTTCGACCCAATGAGGGGACGGATTTAGAAGGCGGCAGGGCGAGCATCATCAGCATCAGCTGCATTTCGTTGAAACTCTCTCTCCGATCTCCTGCCTTTGAACCTCATAGCACTCCTCGCAGTTCGACCCAATGAGGGGACGGATTTAGAAGGCGGCAGGGCAAGCATCATCAGCATCAGCGGCATTTCGTTTGAAACTCTCTCTCCGATCTCCCTGCCTTTGAACCTCATAGCACTCCTAGCAGTTCGACCCAATGAGGGGACGGATTTAGAAGGCGGCAGGGCGAGCATCATCAGCATCAGCTGCATTTCGTTGAAACTCTCTCTCCGATCTCCTGCCTTTGAACCTCATAGCACTCCTCGCAGTTCGACCCAATGAGGGGACGGATTTAGAAGGCGGCAGGGCAAGCATCATCAGCATCAGCGGCATTTCGTTTGAAACTCTCTCTCCGATCTCCTTGCCTTTGAACCTCATAGCACTCCTAGCAGTTCGACCCAATGAGGGGACGGATTTAGAAGGCGGCAGGGCGAGCATCATCAGCATCGGCTGCATTTCGTTTGAAACTCTCTCTCCGATCTCCTGGCCTTAGAACCTCATAGCACTCCTAGCAGTTCGACCCAATGAGAGGACGGATTTAGAAGGCAGCAGGGCAAGCATCATCAGCATCAGCTGCATTTCGGTTTGAAACTCTCTCTCCGATCTCCCGGCTCCTAAACCTCATGGCACTCCTAGCAGTTCGACCCAATGAGGGGACGGATTTAGAAAGCGGCAGGGCAAGCATCATCAGCATCAGCTGCATTTCGTTTGAAACTCTCTCTCCGATCTCCCTGCCTTTGAACCTCATAGCACTCGTAGCAGTTCGACCCAATGAGGGGACGGATTTAGAAGGCGGCAGGGCAAGCATCATCAGCATCAGCTGCATTTCGTTTGAAACTCTCTCTTCGATCTCCCTGCCTTTGAACCTCATAGCACTCCTAGCAGTTCGACCCAATGAGGGGACGGATTTGGAAGGCGACAGGGCGAGCATCATCAGCATCAGCTGCATTTCGTTTGAAACTCTCTCTCCGATCTCCTTGCCTTTGAACCTCATAGCATCGTAGCAGTTCGACCCAATGAGGGGACGGATTTAGAAGGCGGCAGGGCAAGCATCATCAGCATCAGCTGCATTTCGTTTGAAACTCTCTCTCCGATCTCCCGGCCTTAGAACCTCGTAGCACTCGTAGCAGTTCGACCCAATGAGGGGACGGATTTAGAAGGCGGCAGGGCAAGCATCATCAGCATCAGCTGCATTTCGTTTGAAACTCTCTCCTCGATCCCGCCTCTTGAACCTCATAGCACTCGTAGCAGTTCGACCCAATGAGGGGACGGATTTAGAAGGCGGCAGGGCAAGCATCATCAGCATCAGCTGCATTTCGGTTTGAAACTCTCTCTCCGATCTCCCGGCCTTAGAACCTCATGGCACTCCTAGCAGTTCGACCCAATGAGGGGACGGATTTAGAAAGCGGCAGGGCAAGCATCATCAGCATCAGCTGCATTTCGTTTGAAACTCTCTCCCCGATCCCGCCTCTTGAACCTCATAGCACTCGTAGCAGTTCGACCCAATGAGGGGACGGATTTAGAAGGCGGCAGGGCAAGCATCATCAGCATCAGCTGCATTTCGATTGAAACTCTCTCTCCGATCTCCCTGCCTTTGAACCTCATAGCACTCGTAGCAGTTCGACCCAATGAGGGGACGGATTTAGAAGGCGGCAGGGCAAGCATCATCAGCATCAGCTGCATTTCGTTTGAAACTCTCTCTCCGATCTCCCTGCCTTTGAACCTCATAGCACTCCTAGCAGTTCGACCCAATGAGGGGACGGATTTAGAAGGCGGCAGGGCGAGCATCATCAGCATCAGCTGCATTTCGTTTGAAACTCTCTCTCCGATCTCCCGGCCTTAGAACCTCATAGCACTCGTAGCAGTTCGACCCAATGAGGGGACGGATTTAGAAGGCGGCAGGGCAAGCATCATCAGCATCAGCTGCATTTCGTTTGAAACTCTCTCTCCGATCTCCCTGCCTTTGAACCTCATAGCACTCGTAGCAGTTCGACCCAATGAGGGGACGGATTTAGAAGGCGGCAGGGCAAGCATCATCAGCATCAGCTGCATTTCGTTTGAAACTCTCTCTCCGATCTCCCTGCCTTTGAACCTCATAGCACTCCTAGCAGTTCGACCCAATGAGGGGACGGATTTGGAAGGCGACAGGGCGAGCATCATCAGCATCAGCTGCATTTCGTTTGAAACTCTCTCTCCGATCTCCCGGCCTTAGAACCTCATAGCACTCGTAGCAGTTCGACCCCGGCCCTCAAGAATGAACCCTAAGACCTTGACCCGAGCCTTCCCACCCGAGGAAGAGCCATCAACCGTTCCGGCCTGTCCGGGCCTTGATCTGAGTTAGGGTTTAGGGTTTGACGGTTTAGGGTTTAGGGTTTAGGGGTTTAGGGCGTCTCGCCGCGCAGCGGCAGTATTTTCTATGTAGGATGGCGCCCCAACACTCCCAGGGGTGTGGGGGGGCGGCATATCGACGTCTAGCGTTCGAATGCGATTCCACCACTAAACAATTACACATTGGTTCCTCACCTTTTCCCACCCGCTGTGAGAATACACAGGCTACCACCCAAAACATTGCCTTTTAGGGTTTAGCGCTTACGCCCTCAATTCCCACCTGCCCGGTCTGTCTGTTGGGCCGTACCTACAAACGTTACAAAACAGAGCGGGTCAGGTCAGGGGTCAGGGAGAGGCCAGGGGAGGGTCAGGGGGGCCAGGAAGGGGCCAGGGGGGGCCAGAAAGCCAGGGGGGGCGGGGCCAGGGTGTTAGGGGGGTCCCAGAAGGGCAGGGAAGCCTCCAAGTCCCTGGAATCTGCCAGCTGGGGGACCCCCTGGGCCGGCCTCTGGGGCCTTTTCTGAGGGGGGGCAAAACGAAAACACCACCAAGGGATTTGGTCGTCGGGTTTAGGGTATTCTAATCTCTTGAGAATCGAGGGAATTCTCTCTGCGAATATGGGCGCCACGCAAGGGGCCTAATGGCTTGGCTCAGCCCTAGGGGCTGAATTCGACCATTCTCCAATGGCTCCACCCATTGTCCATCCAGAGTTGGTGTCAATCACTGCCGGATGTCCTTCTGGGTCCAGGCACCCTAAGAAAAAGGGTGGGTACGGCCTAAGCAGGCCTGGGTGGGAATTTAGGGTTTAGGGGTTTAGGGTTTAGGGTTTAGGGGTTTAGGGTTTAGGGTTTAGGGGTTTAGGGTTTAGGGGTTTAGGGTTTAGGGTTTAGGGTTTGACGGTTTAGGGTTTAGGGTTTAGGGTTTAGGGGTTTAGGGTTTAGGGTTTAGGGGTTTAGGGTTTAGGGGTTAGGGTTTAGGGGTTTAGGGTTTAGGGTTTAGGGGTTTAGGGTTTAGGGTTTAGGGTCTAGGGTGATCTGAGATGCATTTCTTACCGAGTAGTCGAGTAAGTAACCTTTGAACTGTTTGGAGCACTGGAATCCCTTTTTGGTTCCATTAACTGTTGGTTTCGCTACAAAACTGGACAGGTAAGATTAGCACCGCCCTGCAGCTTTGCATAGCTTCGCTCAGTCACCCGCTCTTCTCGCGAGGTTAATCTGGAATTGTTTGTGGCGTTTTGGGGGTTCTGCTTGGTTGTCCGACCTATAACTCCGGGCCCTAAATCCTAAATCCTACACCCCTAAGCACAGAAAGAAGCCATTGCACTTTAAAAAAACTCTACTTGTCAAGTCCCCCGGTCCTTCGATGTCAGACCCAGGAGGCCCTGTCTTAGGATCTCAGAGATCCGAGGACTTTCTTGATCCGCTGCCTTCTTGACCACGCTGTGACATCCAAATCCCAAAGTATTAAGGATTAGGATGGATTAGGTTTTAGGGATTAGGTTTAGGGATTAGGGATTAGGGTTCAAGGATCCGTTTCGGAACGCTCTTAGTGGAGACGCGAGGCTCGAAGCACCCTTCCGCTGGACAGATAGGGGCCGCAGATCTTCAAGCGCCCTCTACAACAACCTTCCAAAACCGTATCACCCCCATCACCCCCTCTCCTCCCCCTCCGAATCGTCTGTCAGGCGCGGGAAAAGCGTGAGATTGCCGGTTCCCAGCTTCAGCTTCCCAGGCCCCAAGGCTGGGTAGGGTTTAGGGTTTAGGGGTTCATTCGGGCTCCCACGTGTTGGGAGTGCAGTGCTTTGCGCCTTTGGGGACGTTTCGTGGCCAAAGTCCTGGGGTGTTTCTTCATTGAAGAGCTCGCTGGTACACTCACTTACTAACGCTAGCCTGCCTTGCGAGTGAGTGAGAGTTGGAAACTAAGCAGGACCCGCACTCGCACTGGCGATGTCGGGTATGCGTTTGGTGTGTTGTCGAGTTTTGTTCTTCTGCCTGGAGCTTGGCCGAAGCAAACAAGTTTGGAGGACTTAGTAAGCATGTCACAAAAGTTTCAAAAGACTTACAGCAAGTAGGATCATGCCAAGCACGACGTCTACATCACTGTGCTTAAGCCACCTTCCCATTCCCCGAGCCATGCGCCTAGAAAACAGAAAACTTAAAAGGTTCGAAGTCCCTGGGGTAGCGCTGCCAAGCTTCCCAGTTTTGGCTTGTTGAAGAAGCTCGAGGCAGAGAAGACTCTATGCGAAGAGCTGGAACGCTTCAAGAACGCAGGGAACCATGCTTTCCGGTCTGGAGACATGCAAGAAGCAGTACAGCAGTATACTAACGCAGTCGAGGCTGTTCGGGGTATATCTCCCGTTGGTCTAGACAGTGGGCGGGTTCATGCGGTCCTTCTCGCAAACCGTGCCCAGTGCTTCGTGGCCACGAAGCGCTATGAAGATGCTCTGACAGATTGTTCGGCAATTATCGATGAGAATCCCCCTCACCTCGGCTATGCCACTCCTGCGATTCGGGCTAAAGCTCTTTGTCGGATGGCCTTGGCGTTCAAAGGGTTAGAGGACCATGTAAAGGCCTGCGATGCAGCTCTGAGGGCACATGATCAAGGAAGTTCCATGGAAGGTCTCGCAAATTTGATGACAAGCTTGGGCATCTCACTTCACTCGACACGGAAAGACCGGAAGATTTCAGATTTCTTCGAACTGGTCCGAGAAGCTGCAAAGGGGTGTGCAGAAGCGAGGGAGAAAGTAGTGCATTTGTTGAACACAGAGGTGTTCCGAGTTGATGAGAGAGCTCCGGACAATGCAAGCGCATTGAAGCTGACTTGCGATTTATCAAACACATCGATGGCAAAACTTTTACTTGAACGTCGTGCTCAGCCGCACCAGCGCAATGAACGTTCCCGAACTCCTCTCATGTTTGCAGCCAGGAGTCTGGACATTGAGACATGCAAGTTGCTTCTGCGTGAGGGGGCATCAATAAACTCGCAAGATGAAAATGGCTGGACTGCATTGCTGACTGCCTTCACCCCGAAGGATGAGAGTATGAGCGAAAGAAGGGAGCTTCAGGAGCAAGTTGTTGATCTGTTGCTGTCGCAACGAGCAGACGTCAATCATCAAACTCATGCTGGAGACACGGCTTTGATCCTGGCGTGCATGTCAGCAAGCACGGGCGTGGCCGCTCGTCTCGTGAAGTATGGTGCTGAGTTTGGACGCTACTTGTACGGCTCAGCAGCTCACCCCAACAAAGATGAAGCCGACGCTTTCGTTGAAACAGCAAAATCATCCCGTGCCTGGCCAACAGAACGGGAGAGCTTGAAGGCGCATGCTTGGTCTGAGCTTCTGAACAATGAACTCAGAGTAGTTCACAATCAATCTGGCGAAAAGGCGCTCGCCTCTGGCATCGATCAAGCGTCGGGAGCTGTTCAGCAACTGCGAGATGTGCTTGGAGTCCTGCTTCGGCTGTGCAACCTTCCTGGCACGGCACGCGATGCAGTTCGCTCTGGAAGCAATCCGCTCTTTGTGTTGCACAAGCAACTTGTTGAGGACATGATGCCAGCTGTGATGAGAAAGTCTTGGAGTGATGCCGGCGAGATCAGCGAAGATGATGCCATGACCATGATCGCTGTGTGCGGCGATCGTTTTGCTCCTCTGGTTCGTTCCAATAAGCGAGGCAAGCTATGTGCCAACGAAAGCTGTTTTCGAGAGTTTATATATGGGCCAGTCACATCGTTTTTTTGCATTTGCGATCCCTAACACAGATGCCTTGAAGTGCATTACACGCTACTCGCCCGTAATTGAGATGGGCGCTGGCACTGGCTATTGGGCTGCACAGCTGGCAACGGAAGGCTGCGATGTCATAGCCTATGACATCCAGCCTCCTCGTGGTGACGTTGCAAACCCCTTCTTCAGCGAAATGTTCACAGAGATCAAGCAGGGCGAGCCAAGTGTTCTTTCAGAGCACAAAGGCCGTGCCTTGTTGCTGGTGTGGCCATACTCGCCGGAGACAGGTGGTGCTCACTGGGATGCCGAATGCTTAAGGCAGTATAGTGGAGAGACGGTGATCTATGTTGGCGAGTGGGAGGGGCAGACAAACCAAGCAGAAAGGTTTGGTTTGACATCATCAAGTACTTTCCAGCTCAAGCTCTCTGATGAGTTCGAGTGCACTGAGAGGTTGAAAATTCCGCAGTGGCCCTTTATGTGTGACGATCTGAGTGTTTGGACACGACGGGAAGGGAAGCTCTGAACACATGCATCAAAGGGCACGGCAAGGGGTTTCCAAGGAGATCCTGGCAGCTCTATGCATGTCAGTATTCAGACTGTACAGAGAGTGTGGATTTTTTCCAAAGGCCTGTGCCTTGGGACGTATGGCTCTCTCTTGCCTTAATTTAGCCATGAAGCTTTTGCCGAGGTGCCGCAAGCGTGGCTTTCAAAAGAAGCTTTGCATTTCCGCCGCTGCGTCGGCTTCGGTCCGATCTTCTCAGTCCTCGAGGCTTGAGCCCCTCGTGCTAAGGAGACCAGCTAGGCCCCATCCCTCTCAGAATTCTACTCCGAAGATGCCTCCTCCAACCCTTAACCCACCCTTCCGACCTCCAGCCAAGCCGCCTGTCGGGCATCCGAAAGGAAATTGGTCGGCGTAGCTCTGGGAGGAAAGGCCGGCAAAGAGTGAGGGCCTGAGATCTGCGCAGCCAGCTTCGGTCGGAGGGCCGAAGAGAAGCCGCGTTCCGTGTTCTTGTCTGCCATCGAAGGTGCAATGTAGTTTAGGGCTCCAATCCGGGTAAGGGTGTTGACGGGATTTATGGCGGCTCTGCCAGGAATTTATGCGGAAGTCATACGGGCTTTAGAAGGGCGTTGCAGGGATTTGTGGGGCCTCCGCTTCATGGTTTCGTGTCTTCAGGCCAGGGCTGGACCAGAGATTTTAGGTAAAGACGGAGAGATGATGTCTGGGTATCCCCCTGCGCAGGCCCTGTGTAACTCTTGTTGGCCCGTTTGCAGGATTTCAGGTCCTGTTCCTGCGGTACATCATGGGGTCCTGTAAGGAGGATTCCGGGTTGAGGTCCTGATGCCAGTGTGGTCTTTTGGGGTGAAGGCCTTGCACACAGGTTGTTAAAAAAAACCCTGGCACTTCGGGGGTCCTGGGGTTCCACTGAAAAAACGCCTGCCAAAACTCTACACCCTAACAGTGGAGACTCGAGATGCCTCAGTGCCCAGACGCCTTCAGCCCTAAATTCAACAGAAGGGGACGCCGTGGACGCTTGTTTCTTCCTTGTCGGTTGTGTTCCCAGCCGGTGCCCTGACTTAATGACTTAATTTTTTTAAGTCATTAAGTCAGGGAACCGGCTGGATCCAAGATCCAAGATTGCAGGAAAAAGTTTCTTGGATCCATCTTGGATCAAGCCGGGGCCCTGACTTAATGACTTAATTTTTTTAAGTCATTAAGTCGGGGCCATCCCGGATCCAAGATCCAAGATTGCAGGAAGAAGTTTCTTGGATCCATCTTGGATCCAGCCAGGACCCTGACTTAATGACGTACTTTTTTTCAGTCATTAAGCCGGGGCCCTCCCAGATCCAAGATGGATCCAAGAAACTTTTGTCTGCAATCTTGGATCTTGGATCCAGCCGGGGCCCTGACTTAATGACTTAATTTTTTTAAGTCATTAAGTCGGGCCCCGCCCGGGTCCAAGATGGATCCAAAAAGCTTTTGTCTGCAATCTTGGATCTTGGATCCAGCCCGGGCCCTGACTTAATGACTTAATTTTTTTAAGTCATTAAGTCGGGGCCCTCCCGGATCCAAGATCCAAGATTAAAGGAAAAAGTTTCTTGGATCCATCTTGGATCCAGCCAGGACCCTGACTTAATGACTTAATTTTTTTAAGTCATTAAGTCGGGGCCCTCCCAGATCTAAGATGGATCCAAGAAACTTTTGTCTGCAATCTTGGATCTTGGATCCAGCCGGGGCCCTGACTTAATGACTTAATTTTTTTAAGTCATTAAGTCGGGGCCCTCCCGGATCCAAGATGGATCCAAGAAACTTCTTTCTGCAATTTTGGATCTTGGATCCAGCCGGGGCCCCGACTTAACGACTTAAGTTTTTTTAAGTGTTTAAGTCGGGCCCCGGCTGGATCCAAGATCCAAGATTGCAGAAAGATGTTTCTTGGATCCATCTTGGAGCCGGGGCCCCGATTTAAACACTTAAGTTTTTCCAAATCTTTAAATCGGGGCGCGTGGCTCTCGGAGCGGGTCCAAGAATTTTTGTTCTGCAATGTTGGTTCTCGGACCCAGGGGGCACAGCATTGTGTCTGTCTGGCACATAACGGAAACCTCAATGGAATTCCACCTTTCCACATGTGCTGCGTCCAAAGCCACAGAGCTTTGCACATGTGGAGATGTGGAATTCCATTGGGCTTTCCATATTTCCAAACCTGTTGACCTTAATTCTGCAGAGCTCAGGATCATAGGGCTCCCAATAATTATGTACTATAGTCTATTCCACCAAACCAGACTACAGGTGTGCCGCTGATATACTATAGTAGCCATTTGTTTTTACACCATTGCGAAACTATGCAACACTGTAACGTCCAAGGGTATCCTTTGCGTTGGTGCTGGACTAGGCTATGTTTGAATGTAGTAAGTTGCACTACCATATACCAAGCCCCTTTGTGCTATGCTGGATTACACGATACCGCATTGCATTGCATAGCAGTCGACACAGTACCACTCAATATTTGATAGTTAATCGTCATCTATGCTCGAGTTTACTGTACTGGGTTTGCCCGTATTGAAAGGTACTACATTGCACTTTGCTATACTAGACCATACTAGATTATGGCGTGAATGCTTATCTTTAACACATTGTACTATGCTACGCTCTAATAACCTAAATTGAAACATTGTATATCACATCATATGCATATCCGATACAAGCAATTGAAGGCCCTTCGATTAGTCCAGTGAAAGAAGATTAGCCTAATGGGAAGTCGAACTCGTGATTTTGCTCAGTTTACTCATCGTATACGTTGACATAACACACACTACCAAAGAAAGCACAGCCTCAATTCGTACTTGCGATATACCCCGCCATTTTGGCACCGAGGGTACTGCGAGCAGATACCCTGTGGTGTCGACTCCGAGCCTTGTAAGTGGATATGTGTACCACATTCTTCGGTTCATGCACGCAAATCGCTCTTTCTATGACCTATGCTCGTGCTTTATATAGTGAGTCAGAACTGACGGCAGAATAGTACACTAGACTCCTGACTATAATTCGCTATACTATGCTAGCGCACTATACCTTGCTATATCATGCTATGCTCTACTATACCCTCCAAAAATAGTAAACATAGTAAACAGGGCCATGCAACAGTGTATTTTCCTACACCATGCTGCGGTAGTGCTATACTAGACTATCGTATCCCATATAGTGTATGCTATACCACACTGCAATATAGCGTCAACGCTACAATATGCTATCGTGCACTTTACTGCCAATGTCATATCACAACATACTGTAATACACCAGACTAGAACATAAGGCTGATCTCTGTCTTCTACCTTCGACCTACAGTATTCATATTCAACAGGTTCGTATGATATCAGACTACCATAATCTGTACCTATAGCACAGTATACAGCTGTTCTGTATACTACACATACATGATGAACTAGACTGTACGCCGCAATACTGCACTATACTGTTCTGTCCCATATTACGGGGCACCATGCCATATTATATCTTACGCTCCAGTATACGGGCACCATGCCATGTTATATCTTACGCTCTACTATACTATACCCTACTTTTGTATGCACATGCGAAAAGTACCACAATGCCACGCCTGGTGCCTCATAAGTTACATTAAAGCCCGGCCGGATCCTGGTCAGAGATTTTTGGGTAGCTTAACATTGGTTCATGAGAAGCTTCATGAGGAGCAAGCAGGCCACAAGATAGAACTACCGAGAATACATCGTAGTTCGCGCTGTTTCATATGGCGTCTATCTATAAAGAGCCTTGGACCAAGGTAATATACGGATAGGAAACTACATGAAGGTGGGTCTTCGAAGGGGGTGACCATGGCTGCTTCTGGATGGGTGTTGCTCATTTTATGTTTTCGACTGCTTGATGTTGTGATCCGGTGTGGAACAAACAAGCGTCCACAGCGTCCTCCTCCCAAATTCAAATGTACCGAAAGCCTAATTTAAAGCATAGACCCCAGCAGCCACTTCTGGCAGTAGGTTCCCTTAAACGTTTCTGTAAGGGAAGTTTTGAGGCTTAAATCTGACAGCGGCAGGGCGAGCATCATACCTTATTTTGGGGTCCTTACAATAGGATCTTATTTTGGGATTTTGGGGTCCTTATAATAGGATCCCAAAATAAGATCCCTCTCATAGGATCTTATCAGCATCAGCTGCCGGTCTCCTTTGAAACGCTCTCTCCGATCTCCCCGGCCTTCGAACGCGGTTCAACCATTGGTAGTGGTAGCAGTCGTGGTCGTGTAGTGGTAGTCGCAGTAGTCGTAGTAATCGTAGTAGTGGTAGTGGTAGTGGTTGTAGAGGTCGTAGAGGTCGTAGTAAGTCGTAGTAGTCGTACTAGTCGTAGTAGGCGTAGTAGTCGTACTAGTCGTACTGGTCGTACTACTAGTACTAGTACTCGTACTGGTACTGGTCATGGGTAACGGAAATTGTAATGGTACTGGTACCGGTACAGGTACTGGTACTGGAACGGTAATTGTTTTGGTGATGGTCATGATATCGAAAGCAGAAGTATAGCAACACAACAGCATCCCTTTGTCATAGTTGGGTAACATGTTACATGTTTATGGCCACTTAAACCCAATAAGGAACAAACATGTACATCTTTAATCCTATCCCAACAAATGAACTAGCTCCGTCAGCTTCCAAGGCCTCGGGCAGAGGACACGTGCTGCTCGAGGAGCTCGCGGGGGTTCATATACCCTATAATTGGCTATATAATGGGTACATAATGGCTATATTAAGGGTATAGTACCTAGGGGTGATTATACGGGCTCTCTGCGTTCCGACGGTTCCTCAGGGTGCTGTGATTTGGGCCTTTCGGGGTGTTTCGGGGCCTAGGTCGACGGCATTGGCATCAGGCGTTTAGTGCAGGACAGATCTGCACTTGTTGCGACCTTCGTCCGTCGCTGGCAAGGGATGGCCTGCAATGTCACAGTTTAGAGAGGCCTCACGCACACGGCTCGGGGGGATGCAAGATTCGGCTTTGATTCGACGGCGTAGCGCACATGATGCCTGCGGAATCGCACAACTCTTGAAACGGCAAAGCTTCTCAACTGCAGGGTGGCACTCAGCGAAGTTCCAAAGTGTCCCAGAACGAGGACGAAGGCAGAGTGTCCGCTTGCAACTGATGTCCATGGCAAGAAAGTCGGAGCTGCACTCTTTTGGGTTTTTGGAAAGCCGCTCTGCCGTAAGTTGCAGCTCAAGCAAAGACGGTCGTCTCAGCGTCTCCATTCCTCCCTTGTGTACCAGTCGCCATGAACTTCGGATCATTGGGTTTCCGTGTGCTTGTGCCACTCATGCTCGCGGGTTTGGTCTCTGCACAAAACATCACAAGCATCGTCACCTCCGTGCGAGACCCCGTGAGCCTCAACGGAGCCACTGGCATTGCCATCTCGGGTGATTTTGCCTATGTGACCGCAGAATATGACGATGGCATCACCATTCTCAACATCGCGGATCCCGGCAACCCCACCCTTGTGGGGAACATTGCAGATCCTCAGCTGAATGGTGCCGCCGGCATCGCCATCTCTGGGGACCATGCTTTCGTGAGCTCCTACTTTGCCGGCCTGACAGTGATTGACATCGCTGACCCCAGCAACCCAACAATCACAAGCTCCCTCTACAACAGCACTCTACTCAATGGAGCTTTTGATGTCAAAGTCGTGGGGGACTACGCATACGTGTCGGCAACTTATAGCCACTGTTTCGCGGTGGTCGACATCAGCGATGTTAGCGCTCTCAGAATCGAAGGCTGGATCCAGGACCAAACGGTACTTACCTGGGTCAAGGGCATGGAGGTTGTTGGCGACTACGCTTACCTGGCCGCACACGAGAGTGACCGCCTGGCCGTGATCAACATAACGGATCCCAGGAACCCTGCCGTCGCAGGATTCGTGCAGTCTCATCTGCTTGAAGGAGCTGAGGATGTGGTCGTGGTTGGGAACTTCGCCTATGTGAGCGCGAAGAGATGGGGGTCCACGCCGGGCATCACTGTTGTCAACATCGCCGACCCAAGCAATCTCACTATCGAGTCCGCGATCTTCGATTCGGACTTGTTCTGCGGCATCGCTGGCATCTCCGTGGCTGGGAGCCATGTGTACACAGCGTCAAGCTGCAATCAAATCACAGTGGTTGACATTACTACCCCAACCTCTCCGTCCATCTACAGCAACATCACAGGCTACTCGGACCACCGAAAGATTGCAATTGCCGGGGACTTGGCTTTTGTGACTGCGGGAGAGGATGACGGTCTGGCCGTGGTGAGCATCAACAATCCGAGCAATCTCAGCATTGCATCCTTCTACTCTGACTTCGCTAACGGCTTCCTGGAATCCCCTGAGTTCATTGCGGTCTCTGGGGACTATGCTTACATCACGGGAGAAGCAGGTAGCCTTGCGGTGTTCGATATCAGCAACCCCACTAGCCCACGCCTCCACGGGGTCGTTCGTGATGCAGAGAAGCTGGATGGTGCCGAGGGCCTCGCGATCGCCGGCAACTATGCCTACGTGGCGGCCAATGACTACGACGGCTTGGTTGCTGTTGACATTAGCAACCCTAGCAATCCCACTATTGCAGGGTTCCTCCAGGACGATGACCAATTTGATGGGGCCACAGACGTCGCGATTGCCGGGCACTATGCCTTTGTGACATCATACGATGAAGACAGGGTGACAGTTGTGGACATCAGTGACCCCAGCAACCTGACCGTGGTAAGCTTCTTGAAAGACAACAGTCTCGACGGAGCCGAGCAGATTGTGATCGTTGGGGACTACGCCTACGTAAGTGCCTACAGGGAGGACTCCTTGACCGTTATCAACATCGCAGACCCGCGCAACCTCACGATTGCAGGCACCATCAAGGACGACCGGCTTGATGGAGTGCGCGGCCTTCAGATTGTCGGGGACTATGCATTCATGGCTTGCTACAGAGAGCACGGCATGGCGTCGATCAACATTGCCGACCCCAGCAACATGTCCATTGCGCACTTCCTCCGAGACGACGATCACCTTGATGATGCCAGACAGCTTCAGGTCTTGGGGAACTATGCTTACGTGTCGACGAATGATCATGATGGCTTGGCCGTCGTCGACATCAGCGACCCGTTCAATCTCACGGTCGTGGAGTTCACGGAAAGCCTCCGGTATTTCCAAGGATCCAGAGGCATTGCGATCGTCGGAGGCCACGCTTTGATTGTGGCACACGACACCGACATGCTGACTGTGGTCAGCATCCTCACGACCACAACCACGACTACGATGGTGACAGTCACTGCCACGACGGAGACGGCTACCACGGAGACGGCTACGACGGAGACGGCCACGACGGAGACCGCCACGACGGAGACGGTCATGACGTTGACGACCACTTCCACAAAGACCACAACCGAGACCCGGACTGCCACCTGGCAGACGGCCACCGCTACTGCGACGACCTCGGCAACCACTGTTGCTGCAGAGTCTCTCGACATAAGCCATGCCGTGCAATTCGGAGGTTGGGCCCCACAAGCTTGTGCTGCAATTTTTGCTTTTCTGAATCTCTGCCTTTGATGACACTTGTCTGCGCTCGTGAGACCGTTCCTATCATCTGCGCTGGTTCGTTGTTAGCCCAAAGCTTCCTTGTTCATGCAGCATAGTGCAACCGAAAGGCAGTGATTGTTCACTCCACCGAGGCTGTTAAAGCCGCTGTTTTCTGCATAAAAAACCCATCACAATGTGGTTGGGTGCAGTCTACAAAGGCAACGGAGTGTTTTTGGCGCTCTTGATCTGGTTAGTAGTAGTGCATACCAGAGTGTTGGTTCTTCGTAGGCACAACACTTCGTTTGAATGCAACGTGATGCAGCTCAAGGCGCATTGAATTTTCAGGCTGTCCAAGCCGCCGTTTTGTGTCCAAAAACCCACCACGAAACGGCCGCAGCTGCATTTCTGTGGAACTGGCTGCGACTGTGGTAGGGTGCAGTCTATAGTGACTTATAGTGGAAGGGCACTCCTGCCTCCTGTACCTTATCTGGTGCTGGCGTCCCCTCAAAGGTCCCGCAAAGGGCCATACCAATTCCTGCTAAGTATTGATGAGAGGAAAAGTGCCGGGTGTTGCGTCAACTTTGCAAGGCGGCCTTGGTTGTGAGGCTCTTGTGCCCTCGGCACTCCATCTGCTTCAAGTTTCAAGCAGAGCGTTCCGACTGACAGTGCGAGGCGTGCGGAAAGGACAAGTTGGAGGCGGGTTCCCCTGCCACTTGGGCATTCTGGCAGAATTGTGGTGGTGAGGTGTCCCGTGGATAATGCATTGCTGTCGCAAGCGCATTTCAGGACTTTACTACTTTGCGTGGTGTGAGAAGCTTGTGCGGCAAGCGTATTTAGATGCCATGGTGTCAGCATGTGTCAGCTGGCTATGCTGGGACATGGCGGATCAAAAGACAGCACTGTATCTCGCACGTCCACCGCGGTCAGACACTGCTGTGATGAGAACCCTCGGCCCTAAACCCATCACGTCCGAAGTGCGGAGGTCTTCGATGCGCTCATGCCACCTGCAGCGTCTCAGCCACGGCGGTGAGTGATTCAGGGAGGCAGGGATTATTCCAACTTCCACGGCGCTGTGGACCTGAACACCAGGGAACACCATAAACCTCAGACTCTTGCGTAACCTCCTTGTTTGGCGGCCCTTGTAGCAGGTTGCAAAATCCCGTCACAGCCCTTATAAGACCGCATAAAACCTATTCATGAAGCGCTTCTACAATCCGCTATCGCCGTCGCAATCAAAGGGGCCTAAATAAACCCCTGTATAATTATTTAGGGGGTTCCTTATTACAATTATAGTATCTGGGCCCCAATACCCTATTCTAATTCTTCAGACACCTATATTAAGTGCTGGGGGCAGGTCCACAGGATCAGGAGGTGGAGCAGTGGAGGGAAAGAGTCCGGACGAGGCCGGGTTGGCAGTAAGTTGAACGTTTCGGGTTTAAGTTTCGAGTTTCGGGTTTAAGATTTAGGGTTTAGGGTTTAGGGTTTTGGGGTTTAGGTTTCGGGTTTAAGGTGTTATCGTTAGGGTTCCAAGGTTTGGAGTATGGGGTTTGAGCATTTTGGCTGATTACATTGTCGGGGGAGTAGAGTGAGGAGAGCTAACATACTTGGAGTAGAATAGTTATTGACACCCCCTTATAGTATTATAGGTTTTACTCGTATTTCGACCACAACGTCCCATACTAGTCATGAAGGCCCCTGCATTCAACTCTAAGCAGACCCGTCGGTTTGAGAAGGCTCTTGCTTGTTCCTCCTTGCGGTCGTCGTCGTTGCCGCAGCCGTTGTAGCACCGGTTTGGGAGTTGAAGTTGTAATCGTCGTCGTCAGCAGCAGCTACTCGTAGTAAGTAGAAGGGTGCAGTACTAGGAGCAATTCAAAAATATTTTCTACCGTACTGCATTTACAAAATTATATGATAATATTCCATGAAAATACTATAAGCATCCTTTTGCTCATCTTTTCCAGCTCCCGAAGCAAAAGCGTTCCCTGCAGCAAGCAGGCCAGTCCAATCCAGAGCGAATCCAGGCTAAACCCCCAAATCCTGATCCCAAAAGACTAAACCTTCTTCCCCCAACCCGAAGCCCTATGTCGAAAACTTGGGCACAGTCGTTGCCCAGATCAAACTCTTTGTGAAGCCCTGCTAAATTTCGGTCAGGTCCGGTGCAGCTCTGAGCTGCGGCAGAAACAGTACTCGGTCTTGCCGGCGCTTCAAAAGCATGCACAAGCCGTGGCGTCCCGCCACAGCCCAGAGACCCCAGTGCCCCGCCCAAACAAAAAGATGTTGGTAAACTCCTACAAGGCTTCATATGAAGGTCGAAGCCCTACAGCTTTGTGTTTTTGGCTTCACGTTTTGGAGTTGAAGGATGAGTTGGGGTTTCCAGTTTTTGAATTTCCGATCAGCCGCTGGCGACTTGGGGCCGGGTTTGTGCTGCAGAAGACGCCGAATGCACGACTCCAATCTGCCATCTGCAGTATATATATATATATATATATTTATTTATATATATATATAAGGGATCTTTGGGGGGTACCATATATATATATACATACATACACACACACATGAGTATATACATATACGCACATACGTATACACATACATGACCAGTATCACTAGCTATTCCCAAGCCCATATTCCCTTGAACCCTAGAACCACCCTCCAAAGTCTCGTCAGAAGTGGCATCGACACCACGCAAGCAATCGGGCTGTGTATGGCTCAAGCCCGGAAAAGGGTAGCTTGACGTGCCCTGGGTTTGGTGGGGGCCCTTGGATCGTTTGGTTTAGGGGTTATGGGCTCTGTCCAGACTCTATGGGGAGTTTGTATGAGGCTTCTTCATGAAACCGGTAATCCGTCAAGTTGCTTTAGCCTGACATTTCTTCGCGGCACATTTCGCCTACTGCCGGGTATTCATGGTTCGGATTCCGTATCAAGGGTCTTCTTTAAGTCTTTTTCCTCGCTGGGATTTTCTTGTTGAGTTATCCTTATTGAGGTATGCTAACTAAGGTGTCCTCTGTTGTTGGGATCCTTAGTAATGTTTCCTCACCAAGGCTCCTGGAAGGAATTCCTTATTAAGGTCCTTGCTTAGGTATCTTTGTTCACGGTTCGCATTCAGAAGTCCTTATGAAGATATCCTTATCGAAGTTGGATCCTGAGCGAAAATTAACCCAAACCCCAAACTTCTTAGCACTCATCCCAAGCCCTAAACCGAAAAAGCCCTCCAAGACGAAGCCACTAGGTCTGGTGGGCTTAGGGTCTTGGGAGTTGGCTGACGGTTTGAGGGTATTGAGGTCCTGTGCGCGCCGAGCAATGAAAGGCATCGAATATGGAAGCAGACATGAATGAAAACGGATGACTAGGTGGCAATTTGGGAAACTTTTTGATTTCCCTTCTGGTTCCTATAGAGGTACCTATTCATAAATACTTTTCAGAGCCCCAGAACTACAACCCAGATGAACAGGGGATGGTACGTACGAATTCTCGACTACCCGTGGCTCCAGGGCCGTCTCAGCAAGACCTAAGCCCGGAACGCTGAACCCTAAACCCGAACCCTAAACCTTGAACCCTAAACCCTAAACCCTTAACCCTAAACCCTAAACCAAACCTTGAACCCTAAACCCAAAACCCGAAACCCCGAACCTGCGAACCTCCCACCCTGAGAGCCTGATTTGCTCAAGGAGACAACGAAGAGTGGGCGGTTTTCGCCCGGAAGTGGCCCACTAGGCGCGGCATCTTCATTTGGGTGTTCCTTAACACGCTAGAGAGGACCCGGTATTGAGCCTGAATGGCACGGTCCTCGTCAGGGGGGCCGTGTGGATGCAAGGATATATCGGCCCAAGAAGCTAAGGCCAAAATGACGACGAGAGCCTTGTCAGGGCTGCCAGATCCGATTCCTGCAGAAAGCTTAGATTTGCGGTTCCATGTTAGTTTACTCAATTCCGAGGCTTGAACTGGGAGCAGAAAGTCCGTAGTCCTTACCCCCGGAAAGCCTCCACATGCTTACAAACCTGAGGGCCCAGGAACAAGAGCCCCAGCCTTAGCTCAAAAGGGCTCTGCAGGTGTGATGCAGGCAGCTGGGGGATGGGAGATTCCCAAACAGGGGTCCTCATTTAGGGGGTTCCTGAACCTACTTTTACCCATGTTTTGACCCAGCAAAGACTTTGTCATGCCAGGCGTGGCTGCCACGCAGAGCGGCAACTGTCGGATGGGTTGTTCGTCTTATGTCCTTATAGAGCTTTTCGGGAAATGAAACCCTAGACTCCAAACCCGTTAAGCCTCATAGACGTGCTTAGACCCAGACGCTGGATTGAGAAGCAGATAGGGTTTAGGGGTTTGTTTAGAGTTGGGTTTGGGGTTTAGGGTCTGGGGCCGGAGTAGAGCGATGCGCGCGGCTGGCCTCTGGATCTTCGTCGCCACAGCCTCAGCTGCCGAGGGTCCTCGGACCCTCGGGGGCGTGGACCCAAAGCCTCATGAGACCCCTTTTATAGCCCTAAACCCCGAAACCCGCCAGCTAGGAGTTTTTTGGAAGAAAATCTGCACATGACTCTGACGATTAGCAGTATAGGCATTCGTCTTCTTCTCGAGATTATCGTTGCTATTACCGCTGGTGCTGGCACTGTTGGTAGCAGTGTTAGTAGTATAGTATTACTCATTCGAAGGGCCCCCCTGAGCAGAACTCCGAATTTTCCGGAACCCCTCAAGTCAGAGCTCCGGTCCTGAGATACCCTAAATCCCAATCTCTGACTGAGGTGGGCCTCTCCTGCGCCCTTTCCGCCAAGCTCGCAGAGGCGGGACTCACAGACTCAACATCACGTAGTGCAAGGGTCGAAACTGTAGCCTGCGGCTTGCTAACGCCCATGCAATCCTTGCCAGCAGTGCCAACATTCTAGGCAAGTTCGGCTGGACAAAGTGCCGCAGGTTTGCTTGATTCGCTTATCCGGCAGAAATCCGTGAATAATATGCCGGGCCTGAATATTCAGAAAATGTAATCCCTGTAGGGCCATATTCCAATTACTGACCCCCCTACATCAGAAGGTCCTTACAAGGAGATCCGAGCCATCAGCAGAGCCTACTTCTTCACTGTCTTGTGCGACAGGCATACTGAAGAACTTGCACGTAATTTTGGCATCCTCCTTGCTTAGCCAAGGGACGGTTAGGTCCAAACACTAAACCCTAAACCCTAAACCCAAAAGGCCCACCACACTCTTAAAAAAAAAGACCCAAAACCCTAAACCCTAAACTCACTCGTTACTGGGCCCTGAAGTCTTAAGTCAGGGAAGAACCTGCGCTCTGAAGCTTGAGCCTCCTGGCCGCTGGGGCTAGCCTGCTTTCCTGGACCCCCTCCCCATGATCTGGCATTCCGCAACAGCAGCTCTACTTAGATATTGACCGGGGGAACTTTAAACTTTTTGGCCCTATGTATGAGCTCTATCCTTTGGAAAGTTTGAACTTTTTGGGGGCCCGGTTGTTGAAGAAGAGAATAAAATGCTACATACAGACGTCGTGAGCATTCGACATCAGACCTGCCCACAGCCCAAAACCAGAGCCAACAGGACCGACAGACAACTCTGTAACCTAATGCGCACAAAGCTCTCGACGATTATGGGCTCTCGTCCAGTATAACCTGACCCTTCTATTCAGTTTTTTTGGGCGCGCTCGGTGTTCCTCCTCCTCTGACGGCCTCGGTTTTCGCTTTAATGGTTCGAACCTAATCCCAAACCGTAAACCATATAAAACCTTGAACCCTAAACCCGGCAGTCGGAAAAGAGCCATCAACAACAAAAACCTGAACCATAAAACGCTGAACCCTACCCTAAGCACTAAGCGTAAAGAGGCGCCTTCGCGCCGTGGAAGTGGGGCTCTCGTGGCGCAGGCAGCGACCGTGGAGTTTAGGCTTGTCGCTGCGTGTAGACATGCTGGTATTTATTTCCATCATTGTTAGTGTTGGCTTGCATGCTGCAACAAGCACGCAAAAACTGTGCTGATATTATATATGTGTCTGCAGTAGTGGCGACATCTGCTAGCGGCGCACTGGTTCTGCCACTACTTCCTACCGCCTGGTAGGAGTCGCCGTGCTACTGCAAAGCCTCAAGCTCCAAAGCATCATGGACCATAGGTCAGCCCTTGAACCTTAGAGCTCCAAAATCCTTTAGTAAAAGAGCACAGAAACTTGAATCCCCGACCTGGAGGAAGCAGGACATCCACATCCCCAGACGATTCTGCACCTGGCGCAGGCATCCGAACCCAAGAGATTTCTGTGGTTGGGGTTAAGTGTTGTGTTGTAGGGCTGTACGCATGTGTCAGGTGTTTGAACTTGTTTTGGAGTTCCTCATTCTTGCCTTTGAGGTTTCGGTGTTTTGGGGCTTGGCTTTGGAGGTAAAGGAGCGCTGGGATTTTAACTTAGTGTCGTTGTGAGATGTAGTTGGCAAATCAATGTAACCCTGAACCTTAATAACCTACACCCTAAACCTTAAACCCCAAACCCTAAACCCTAACCTAAACGCTAAACACTACACCCCAAAACCCTAAACCCTAGCCCTGAACCCTAAAAATAACTCCTACTCCCGCGAGCCCGGGACCTCTTCCTCGGTTCACCCCTTCCCGGATACGCCTAAATCGATATACCTGATGAACCCAAAGCCCTGAAACCTAAATGGTTTAGGGTTTAGGGTTCAGGGTTTAGGGTTCAGGGTTCAGGGTTTAGGGTTTAGGGTTTAGGGTTTGGGGTTCAGGGTTCAGGGTTTAGGGTTTAGGGTTTGGGGTTCAGGGTTCAGGGTTTAGGGTTTAGGGTTCCGTAAAGCCCTGGAGCCCTCAACTCCCAAACTCAATCCTCGAGCCGCAGAGCTTTCAACCCTGTAACCCTGGATCTCTAAGCCCCGTGTAACCCTGGATCTCTAAGCCCCGGAAGCCAAGCCGAGGAATCCTAAACGCCAAACCTCAAAAATAACTTCAAAACTCTATAGAACCCTAAAGCCCTAAACCTTTTGGAGCTAGAGCCCTAAAGCCCAAAACGCCCTAAACCCGAATCCCTTTAGAATACCAACCCCTCAAGTTGTCAACGCCTAATCACTATAGAATGCGAAGAACTCTACACAACCCTATGGAACCCCATGGAACCCCTTTAAGAGCCCCAAAGCCTGAACTGTTTATTGTTCTACTAGGCGCCGTTGGGAAACCAGACGCTGCGGCAGTACTTCGAGGCAACGTGACAGCGTCCGTGGGGCTTTGGGGTTTAGGGTTTGTGGTTAAGTTAAGGAGCAATCAAACCCTTGAACCCTAATCCCAAAAAGCCGCAAAGCAAAAATGAAGGAAACAACGGGAAACTCGCAGCAACAGAGAAACCTCGATCAGTCCCCAAGCCCTTGACATTCATCCTTGAAGCCTTCGAGCCATGAACCCCCAAGCCCCGCAGCCAACTAGCAGTATGATGCGCGCAATGAGTTATTAGGGGGCAAGAGGGTGATATAGGGGCCTTCATAGTGGCATATTCAGTGTGCTTTTGCTGAGGATGAGGAGTTCCTCCCCTTCTGCGACCGGCCTTTCCGTGTGCGGACGGTTTTTGCCCCTCATGCGGACCTGCCTTTTCCTTATGGGAATCTGGCTATTCCTGTGCTCCCCCCCGGCTCTCCCCACTTTCTGAGTCTGGCTTTTCCCTCCCGACCAGCCAGCCGACCCGCACAGGAAGGCTTGCTCGTGAACGGTACGGCAATGTCCCGGGTGTGCCAGCTGGTTGGTGGCATGGCATTGGCTGCGGCCGCCGGAAATCCTAGTGGCGACTTCCACAAGATGGGACACCCAAGAAAAGAAGAACGGTGAGCGTGTCAAGGTGTCAGGTCGTGTCTTTGCGCAAGGCGAGGAGTGCCATGTCAGCCTGGTGCACCCTGTCGGCCAGAGTACGGTTTCAGGTCACCACTATGGTGGCACATCGGGGTCGCTAGGATTGGGACACGCGTGCCGATGTGCTCGCTTGCATCAATGCCCGGAAGGTAGCCGGGCATACGAAGATTCGAAGATTGCTGTTGCAGCAGCCTTCGCTCTCGCCCACGTTCGAGTCGTGCCTTCTGACTACGGCCTTACTGAAGCGGAAAACAGGCAATACAACTGCTTTCGAAAATTGATCCACTGCTGCCCTCCTTCCGCTTAGCCTAAGTTGTCGCCTTGCGGCAAAACTTTGAAGGTTTGCAACCGCCGTGTGCATCCTTCACTCACAGGCACAGAGTCAAACTATGCAAAAAACTTGGCATAAGTTTTTGCCCTGAATGCAGAACCCTGAAATCTATGGATTCCTCGTCTTTTTAGTCTAAGCTCTCTAGTCCCATTAGGAAGTCCGCTGCAATAAGGGTTTTAGGGTTTAGGGCTACAGAATTTTACTAGGTAGGGCTTTGGGACATTTTACATTTTCCCTTCTTGGGTTTAAGAGGATCTTATGTACTAATATTTTTCACCAGCTTTAAAAGCCCCACCTAGTTTAGGGTTTAGGGGTTTAGGGTTTAGGGGTTTAGGGTTTAGGGTTTGGTGGTTTAGGGTTTCGGAGACTTAAGGGACCTGTACGGCTTTGCCCTAGCATGGACAGGCAACTTAATACTGTTGATGATATAAATCCTGCAGGACCCATAATAAGGAATATACGGTATATTCCTTATTATGGGTCATGCAGGATTTATATCATCAACCGTAGGAGCCTTACCTAGCAATGGCAGGATCCGATGTTCCAAGGCTAGCCGAAGACCAGGATGCTTGCCTCAAGGACCTTCAACCCTTCAAACGGCTCTTATTCTAACGAGATTCTTCGCATCCTCATGGGGGTTTCCGAAAATAGGGGACCCTATTATAGTACCCTAAATAGTAAGATCCCTTTTATAAGGACCCCAAAATAAGGTAACCCTATTTTCGGAAACTCCCTCATGATTGAAGAGCTTAAGCTACAAGGGCCCTTGAACCAAGATCTTGCCCTACACCCTAAACCCTAAACACCTAAAAGCCTTACGCCCTAAACCCCCAAGCCTTAAACTTACCTTCGGTTAGTAGGGAATGGAAGAATGGTAGCAATAGTAGTATATAATGAGTGTACCCAATTCCTCCATTCCCTACTAACCAAAGGTAAGATTATCAAGCCCCCTATTTTATAGTACCCATTATAGATCCCTTATAGTCACCCTTATAGACCCCTTTTAAGGCCCCTTCCACTCCCTACTAACCAAAGGTAAGTAAACCCATACTACCACAACACTAACCCTAAACCCTAAACCCTAAACCCTCTTCCCACCGACTTTCGGAGAAGAGGAGTTCCTCAAGCTGGTTCACGAGGAGCCGAGGCTAGGTCGTTATCAAAACTTAGAGACTCCAATATCCCTTAATTAAGGAATATTCCTAAAATCATATTAAGGATCCTATTATAATTTAAGGTATATTCCTTAGTTAAGGGATATTGGAGTCTCTGGGAAAGCTTGGGCCATAAAGGCTCTTGGGGGGTTGTTTCAGGGTTCAAGAGAGCTCTTGATGGGTTCTCTAAGGGCTCTCTGGGATGTTTGGGATGTTCAGGGTTGGGGGTTGCCTAACCATTGATATTGGAGGAGCAAAGGAGCCAGGGATGATGATAATCCCTATTAAATAAGGAGCTAAAGAGCCAAGGGAACCCCAAAGCCGCTGGTTAGTTGCAGTCTGGGTTTGGTGTTGGGCTTCGGCTTTCGGGTGCAGGGCCACGCAGCAACACGATGCCCCTGGCATCAGCTCAGGAGTAAGTTCCAACGAATGCCAGCGCACCACAAACCCAGTATTTTCCCAAGTTTCCTGAAACTTGCATCCCAGAGTCGCAGGTTCTGCAAATTCAGAGTCTCTGGTCTTATCTCAAACTCCACAACTCCTTGCGCTCCTGTGCCTTAAGCTGTTAACCTTCCATTATAAACCATTGATAAGGGTTCGGCTGCCCTTGAGCCTTCAACTCCAAACATCGGGTTCCCAAACCCCGACGCCCAACACATGAAGCGAACACCCTAAACCTAAAAGGTTTTGTTTATTTGGTGTTGAGTCTTCCCCAATCCCCAAACCTTGAGCCCTAAACCCTAAAACCTGAACCCAACTTCCAAAGGATAGCGGGCGTGGGATCACTTCAGCTCTGGGGTACGCGCCTGGGTGCTCCACACCACCTCTTCGAGGGTTCCTAGACCGAAACCGCTAAACAGGGTGTAATTAAGGTCTGAGGGGTTCAGGTGTTTAGGGTTCAGGGTAAGACTGGGTTTGACGGCAGGTATGTGCTCGGTGTGCCCAAGGTGGCTTGGGCCGGGATCCGAGTCTTTTGTTCTTGCCGAAATTGCAAGCCGCCAACATCAGAGGGCCTCTTTTTGGAGTTCTAGGATTTAATGGGATTAGAATTTGGGATTTTTTACGGTGTTGCGGTTTTGGGCAAGGCGGTTTTAGGGTTCTAAGGAGGATCGCACTTGACCTAAGCCACCGTGTGTACTCTAAGGTCTACATTGTATATTATAGCATTCTGTCAGGCGTTGCATGACGTTATGTCGTCTTATGTTGTGCGAAATTCTGTTACACCATGTTGGCTACAGTGTGGTGCTGTAGTATGTTGCCCCAGATAACTTTGCCCTTTTCAAACGTTACTATACTAGACTATACTATACCATACTATACTACCTCATATTGAGTTTTACATCATTGCAACATATTGTATTTACGAAGCCGTATCGCAAAGCAGCTTGTCTTGTTTTATGTTATCCCATGCTTTGCTATGTGACTTTAGTTTATGCAATGTTATGTTGCGGAATGTTATACTATAGTATGCTAGGCTAGACTATCTGATATTTACATCGTGCCATATTTTGCGGCATGAAAGTATTACATACCATATCGTCGCATCTAATTGACCATCATCACCATCACTATCATCACCACGTTTGCTGTTGTCATTCCGGTTCTTCAACTTAGTGCTTTTCTGATTGGTACAAGCGTTGTCACACTGACGGCAAGATTTTGATGAGCTCTGTTTGCCATGTCGTGTGTACTGTGGTTCGTCGCTTCGAGGCATGCTCAGGTTCAGGCATGTTAGGCTTTGCAGCATTCGGGACACGTGCTACGATGCTTCACTGGTCACAGGGCGTAAGTCTGAGGGTTGGTGGTTGATCCCGCATGAGGACTTCATGCTAGATGCAAGCCGCAATCCAAGCCTGTCGCATTGCCCTGGCCGATAGTGTCCTCTCTCTATTCCGTGTTGGAGCAGATTCAGAGGAAAAGGGGCTCAACAAATATCTTATCTGCTTTATCATCCCATATCACATCACTCATCTTCTCGGTGTTGTTGCGGCTTTGTTATACTTTACCCTGCATCCCAAACCCTAAATCCTGTTCTTCTCGATGATAGAAAAGTCATTCTTCCTTTCCTCACACCCGCCGTTCATCCTGCACCCTAAACCCTAAACCCTAAACCCTAAACCCTAAACCCTAAACCCTAAACCCTAAACCCTAAATCCCTAAACCCTAAATCCCTAAATCCCTAAACCCTAAATCCCTAAATCCCTAAACCCTAAATCCCTAAACCCTAAACCCAAGGCACTCGGACTAGCCATGGCTTCGGTGATAACTTACATCTTCATGGCCCCGTTCGGGCACCCGGCTTTTGGGATTTAGGGTTTAGGGTTTAGGGTTTAGGGTTTAGGGTTTAGGGTTTAGGGTGCAGGGTGCAGGATGACAGTTCGCTTACCTGCTCCGTTGCTTCTCAGCGGTCGCAGTGAGGAAGTGCTATGAGTCGCACTTTGTGTGGTTGTCGTCGCGGTAGTAGTAGCCATCCTCGTCACAGTCCGCCTAGCCGCCTAGTCGTTGTCATAATACTTGGAAGAGGTGCAGGAGCAGGGTATTTAATAGGTGTTGCTATGATCACGACTATGACTTTTGGTATCATTGTTATTATCTGACTGCACGATGGGTTGTCGATAATGTGGTTGTTGCTGTTGTAGTCCTGACCGTCGTTGTTTCATGCAGGGTTCAACCTGTCATTTCGAGTTCTGAGGGTGATTCTGACGATCATCAAGCGCAAAACCGGCGGGAATTGAGCTGCAGTGGCTGAGTTTAAGTTAAAGTAAAAGCCAGGAAGTTGGAATATGATTATCCTAAGCCCTTTATGGTAAATTATAAGGTATCCTACCCTGAAACCATATTCCAACTTTCTGGAGTTCCCTTTAATCGCAGGGAGTGCATCTCGGCACCTCGTGGTTTCACCGCCGTGAAAAAGCAGATCTCCTGCCGGTCCCTGCGGGTTCTTTAAGGGAGCTTGCGGTTACCAGATTTAGCAGCTCCAGGGTGCCCTTTGCATTTAGGAATAGGAGGCAGCATGAGTCTAATCTATGGTTTTTTTGTTACATTTCCCTAAGCCCTAAACTGTAAACTGTAAGCCTAAAGTCAAAGGACCCAAAACCAAGTAAAGCGCTCAACCCTAAGCCTCCAAACCCATGAGTTTGTCCGTACACCCCCATATAAAACCCCCGAATCAATCCTTACACCCTAAACCCCACAACCCATAAGGTAAAAGCCAGAAAGTTGGAATATGATTATCCTAAGCCCTTTATGGTAAATTATAAGGTATCCTACCCTGAAACCATATTCCAACTTTCTGGAGTTCCCTATAAACCCGGCTGCTTCAGACCAGAGCCTCCCCCGATTTCGCGTCTTTTTGTGGATCGAGGCTTGTAGAGGGAGTCGTTGTCTTTGGAAAGATGATATGTTTACATCTGGTTGGGCTTGAAGGTATCAGACTGGGTGTTGCTTCAGGGTCCAAGCGTACCTGAGATCAATTCAAGCTTCCGTCATGATATGGGAGTCTCCGAAAATTAGGGCTACCTTATTCTTACAATAAGGATCTTACTATTTAGGGTATTATAATGGGGTCCCCTGTTTTCGAAAAAACCCCACATACCGTCTCCTTCGTCTTATGACTTGAATCGGGTTAGTTGAGGGTTTCAGGATAATTTGAGTTCGGGGCATGGGAACCCTAAACCCTAAACCCTTGAGCCGGAAATGACGCGTTGCCTGGCGGCTGCTCCTGGGCTCAAGGCTTCGGCCCTAGATGAGCCTTGCTTGCCAGGAAGTCGTAATGATTCTTCCGTAAGCATGGTCCATGAGTCTTCCGTGTGCATAGTGCTTTAGCGCTTCATCCTCGGGGTTTGTTTTTTTTTTTTGTGGATGAGGCTATATCTCCCTAGCTAGGGCTTCGCAGATTCAACCAGCAGGCATTTCAGCCACCTTTCACCTCAGACGTCCCTCAGTTCAAACCCTAACCCACGTAGGGAAAGCTCCTCCAGCCTCGTTTGGCCGCAAGCCCAGGCAGTGGTTTCGTTCGTGGCCGTTCTTTACTAACCATTGATATTGGAGGAGCTAAGGAGCCAGGGATGATGATAATCCCTATTAAATAAGGAGCTAGAGCCAAGGGAACCCCAAAACCACTGGTTACTGGTAGATATGCGGGTAATTTGACAGTGGTGCGTAGGGCACTGTAGAGTTAAGACCCTACTACGCACAGGGTGCCCTAGGGTATACACTATATGGCTATATGGGTATTATTACTATCGCGCACCACAGCAGCATACTATTTATGTACTGTTGGAGAGGAGGCGTAGGGCTAAACCCCAGACCTTAAGAATCCGAAGCGCTGAACCCCAGACCCCCAAAGCTTGAAATACTTAGCCCAAAACGCCAAACCCCAAGCCCCAAGAGCCCTAAGCCTTGAACGAGTTAAGCGATGGTGGAGGGCTCAAAGCAAAATGCTCGAAGAGCTGTCATGAAGCCCAAGCCGAACGAATGCTGCACTGAACACCGTCTTGAAAGTCTGCTGGTCCTGTAAGACCCTACTCCCTAAGTCGTGATAGTGCAGCAGGTTCGACAACTGGAGACAAATGTGTTTTCCGCCAATCTGCGGAGACCTCAGGCTTCAACTGTGTGTCGAAGCATCCGATCAATTCCTAGATAAATTCCTGACGCCCTCAGCCCACGCCCAAGGCACTTGACCGCTGAACATGTAAGCCCTAAGCCCCAAACCCTTTCACCCTAAGCCCGAAGACAATAAGCTAAGTCCTGAACCACAACGCGCTTTCAAAACAAGGCTAAGGTAGGAACTCCCAGTTCAGGTCTCGGGTTTACGAGTTCGTTTTTTGCTCTAGGCCCTCCTACTCGTCGGTGGGGGTCTCTATGCCTTGAGTTTTATATAGGGGCTTTAATCATTACCTACATTATTCTGCAAAATAGTACAATGGGACCCGAAACCCTAATCTAATTATTGCGGCCCCTTTGTGGCCCCCTCCTGCTTTTTTGGTTTCATGCCCAGGTCATCCAGCAACACACGTCGCGCACCCAGTGCCGTCAAAGTCGTGAGCTGCTTCTTTGTTGGGCGTCCCAAAACCCTAAACCCTATAACCTAAGCCCTAAACCCTAAACCCTAAATCGTAGGTTTGGGCTTTGGGATTCTTGGGTCGTGGGATCGAGCCTTCCGCCTGTTCATCTTGATCCGAAGCCTCATACTTCGAAGCCCACCCTGAACTAGCAAAACCTATTTGTTTGTAGGGTCATGTAGGGTCCCTATAAATCTCATATTAGGGTTTACCATAAGAGCCTACAAAGAAGTAGGTTATGTTAGTTTAAGGTGAGCCCTGAAGTGGAAGCTCTTAAGCGTCAGACTTCCAAAACCATGACGCCTAAACCCAGCTGAGCGTTCAGGGTCAGGTTTAGGGCTAAAGGTTTAGGGTTTGTGGTTGAGCTATTAAGGTTTAGGGTTTATTTTAAACCATGAGCCCTGAACGCTCAAATCTAAACTCCAGTAATTGGAGTGTTCATCGCAAGCCCCCAGCCGGAGTTTTGATGAGTGGCTGGCCAGTCCTAGGCTTCTCACCTACCAGCGGCCCTTTATCCAAAGGATCCTACGTAAGCTTTGTTGGGGAGAAGGTCCACCCTCAAGCAGGTACCCCTCGAGTGATGCTGTTGTAAGACCGATTTACTGGGCCCTTTGGACCTATCGCACAATTTGTTGTATTATACATTCTATCATACTATACTGTAAGATACAATACTGTACGATATCATACTATTCTAACACTATGGTAGACCAAGTTGTAGTTATACTGTTATATAAACCCTACCTTAACCCTGAATAACCTACCTTGTTGGGCTCCCTACTATAATTTCTTTCTATGAGTCCTTAACAATGCAGGTTCTTCGGGGCTAAGGTAAACCCTAAACCCTTAGCCCTCCTTTGGTAGGTGCAAAGCCCTGAACAGCCTGAGCTCTCGATGGAACAGCAGAGGTCCTTGGGTGTTTCGGCTTGCGCCAGGGCGCTGGGGGCGTCCTTGTGCTGGGCTTGGCCGCTGCTTTACGGGTTTAGGCTTTAGGGTTTGCTTTACCTTACTATTGATATTGGAGGAGCTAAGGAGCCAGTGATGATGATAATCCCTTTTAAATAAGGAGCTACAGAGCCAAGGGACCCCCCAAAACCGCTGGCTAGTTACGCCCTTTGGGGCTTTGCATTCTCCATCAAGTGAACTGCAAGGCTTTCAATCGTTGGTTCATTGCAGTCGCCTTGAGGCAGTTGAGGGCTGCTCGTGATATTCACCGGTTTTTTGCCTTTAGACGTTCTTACATCCTGAACGCCTGAAGCCCTGAAACGAGAAACCCTAAGGAACAAGCAGTCCGCAGGTGCTGAATGCCCTCTATGGGCTTTCCTTGGACGGGGCCCTGGCTTGCTCGGGCTTCCGGATCGGCTCGGGCCCGTCAACTGAGCGGTTTTGAAGAGAAGCAGGGTTTGGGGGTTGCTTACTGCTTTCCTCGTCCAGAAACAGGGCAATTGGAGTTTTGACAGTATGAGGGTTTCCCAGGGGTTTTGGGGACAAGGTTGGGTGGCGCTGTCTCAGACTTTGCCGGATCGGCACCGGGTAAGGCTGAGGAGTGCCCTAAAGTTTAAACTGCACACGAGGTCCAGGATTTAGTGTTTAAGGTTTAGGGTTTAGGGTTTTGGGTTTTGGGCTTAGGGAAAAACCGCATCTGGGACCTTTCAGGATTGGTTCTTCGGGTTTCCTCAGGTGTGGGTTCGCCCTACAAAAGGGTTTCCTTGGGCAAAGGTCATCGTCCATGCGCTTCTTCTGGGTGAGATCGACAAGGCTTGGTGCCCCACAGGGGCATGGAAGCTGTGGGTAGAGTTTCAGAAGTTGGGGGCTCAAATTTGGATCCTCATACGGAGGCTTAAATAATTGCCAACATTATATATATATATATATATATAATATATATATATATATATATATATATATATATATATGGTTCCTTATCATAAATAATTATAGTATAATGGCCCCCAAAGCCCCATTCCAGTTATTAAGGCCCCTATATCTTCGAATTCAGGAGCGCGGCTTCGGCCCGTAGCCACTTCCGGAAAGAGGCCCCTATATTGACGGTAGGACCGTGAAGGACCATGAACTTGAGCTTTTTCTAACAGTCCCACATCGACCTTGTCCATCAACCCCCAAGCCCTGGTGCAGGGGTTTAGGGTTTAGGGTTTTAGGGTTTAGGGGTTTAGGGTCTAGGGTTTAGGGAGATATCTGCGATGTCCAGAGTTCGGAAAGAGCCTTCGAGACGCTAACACCATGACCCTCGCATGCATTGCACCTTCGAACAGAAGGCCCCAAACCCCTTAAGCAAGAGGCGCTTCCATGTCTATGACAGTCTAGCTATATCAAGGGATCCTCAGGAACAGTCTGTTGTAATGATTCAGGCTCCTAAACTAGCGCCTTAAACACTCAGAGCTTCGGACCAAAGCGGGACGCGGCAGGGCGACGCCGGGCATGGCCACGGTGTGGCGATGCATCCCCAGGCATCTCTCTCTGTGCAACGGACGCTGCTTCTTTTCGTGATTTCTATGTCTGTGGTTCATGATATGCGTAGTTCTCGTAAGAAGAACCCTAAACGGGACCCTGCTTGAGAGAACTACGATATTGGTGAAGTGGGCGAAAGTAGTGTCAGCTCGGCCGTGGTAGGCTCTCTGGGAGTTGAGGGTCTGCATAGTGGCTTCTGCAGGTTTCAGCAATTGCAGGTTCCCATGAGAACACATCCGTGCTAGGAGATGGCTTCTTACCGGAGAACCGTCTGTCGGTTTTCTGGCCTTAAGACCCCACACCTCTTGGGAATGGGGTCGGATGTGCGATGGGGACAGGGACCTCTAGCAACCTAGCAAGGCAGAAGTTTTTCAGCAACATTAAGAGCAGGTTCTCGTCTATGTTTCAGCAGCAGGGCGTTCAGGTTGAGATATTTGGGGCATATCCCTTAACCCTCAACCCTAAACCCTATAAACCCTAAACCCTCAACCCTAAACCCTAAACCCTAAACCCTCAACCCTCAACCCTCAGCCCTAAACCCTGAACCCGAGACCCTAAACCCTCAACCCTAAACCCTGAACCCGAGACCCTAGACATCGCTTGGGCCCCGCTGTTGCCTCCCAACCTGCGGATTGCAGCCCAAGATCTCCTCACAGATTCGGCCTGGGTGGGTTTTTGTAAGGGAGACACTAGGTTGGATTTTGGGACATTTTTGTTTTCCTTATTTGGGTTTATAAGGGACCCTATATATAAATCTTTTTCATGGTGTTTGAAGGCCAACCCAGGAAAGGTTTAAGCCTACTCTAATTACTAAGGGTTAAGGCCCCTACAGTGGGGCTTTTGGGTTTTAAAGTAAAAGCCAGAAAGTTGGAATATGATTATCCTAACCCTTCTATGGTAAATTATAGGGTATCCTACCATGAAACCATATTCCAACTTTCTGGAGTTCCCTGTAAGCCTACTCTAATTATTAAGGGTTAAGGCCCCTGCAGTGGGGCTTTTGGGTTTTAGGGTTTACCTTAAGCCGGAATAACCTACCTTTTTTAAGGACTTATATAAGGAAATCATAATAAGGAGCCCTAAAAAGGTAGGTTATTCCGGCTTAAGGTCGAGTTTGGGATTTACGAGGGCCTTCGGGTTCATTTTGCAGGCTATTTGGGGGGGGGGGGTTTCGGCTTTAGGAGGGACCTGGGCCGGGGTCCGAAGAGAAGATGGGAGTTTCCGAAAATAGGGGGCCCTGAGATAGTACCCTGAATAGTAGGATCCTTATTATACGCCCCAAGATAGGGTACCTTAATCTTCGGAAACTCCCAGATGGCTCAAATCATAGAAGGCCTCGAGAAGGGGAAGTGGGATAGTGGAGTCTCTGGGTTCAGCCGTTGCAGGCCCCAAACCTGGCAGAATCGCACGGCCTAGATCTTGCGAAGCCTACACTCCCACACCTTGTAGCGGCAAGCCTTCTGCCCTCTAATCTTATGAGCCCGTTATCATCGAGGCCTGCATCAGTCATAATACTATTCGTTAGGATTCCTTATGACGAAAACTGTAATATAGCCCCCCCCCCCAGATCCAATTCTGCTTCTAACTTAAGGCCTCTATACTACGATCTTATACTTACCCTGGTAGAGCCCTCAAAGGAACCCTCGTCTAAGTAGTAAGGCCCTAAACCCTAACCCTAAACCCTGCTAAACCCTGACTTACCCAAGCCGGTGCCCTCCCCCTCGATTTCCTCTCGCCAGGGCCTGCCGACGCTCCCGTCGACGGTGAAGAACGAGGGTGTTGGCTGGTGGGATCTCCGGCTTAAGGGTTGACGGTTTAGGTTTAGGGAGTTTGGGGTTTGGGTTTAAGGTTTAGGGTTTAGGGTTTCGGTTTGGGGTTTGAGGTTTAGGGTTTAGGGTTTCGGTTCGGGGTTTAGGGTTTAGGCTTTCGGCAACGGCTTAAGGTTTGAGGCTTTCAGGGCTCCAGGAAAGCTGAGGCCTCAAGGCTCACAGCAGGAAGGAGCTACGAAGCGGATTCCTGATCGAGTTGAGGGTTTAGGGTTCAGGATTCAGGGCTTGGGGCTTAGGGTTTGGGGTTCCGATATTCAGATATGACATAAGTTCAGACATCTTCAATCCAATCCCAACTTGTGGGTTGTTCTAGAGTTCTTTGTCAGGCACCTTGTCACAGCCAGATCCTCGCCAATTCCCATTACAGCACTTTGAGCGGCTTGACTTCCTAAGCCACAAAGAGCCCTAAGAACACTAGAGGAGCTGGAACACCCGAAAAGCCCACCGGCACCCCCAAACGCGTTAAACTCTCCGAAGACGCAGACCTTCGGCTCAAAGCCGTGGAAGCAGCTTTGACCGGCCAGTAGACAAGAAATACAAGAGGCGAAACTTTCAGGTGCTGGGAGTTAGGGTTAACCCTAAACCCGCAAAGCCCTAAACTTTAAACCCCAACACCCAAAACCCTAAACCCTCAGGGTCACTCGGAAAGGCTCCAGCAAGCGTACCGGAGGCGGTCCAGGCACAGGGTTTCAGTGGCTTTCTGCCATTGAACGCGTCTTCATGGCACGGTGCCCCTTTCAAACCCATCTTGACCTAATACTAATATAGGGGCCTTACCAAATATAATATGGGTTTGGGGCCCATTATACTGTAAACTCCAATACTCATATAGGCGCCTTATTAATCATAGTATGGTTTTGGGGCCCATTATACTCTACACCCTGAACCCCAAAACGCTAGAGCCTGAGCCCGCAACCCCTCGAAGCAACCATAGTGCTACATCCCCGAAGCCCGAAGCTCTCGCCCCGCAGGGAGGGCGTTCAGGGGTTTAGGGGTTTAGGAGTTGAGGGGTTTAGGGTTTAGGGGTTTGGGGTTTGGGGGTTCATGCGACTCCCTGACTGTTGCCATGCCGTCGTTTCCTCCGTGCCGGCGGAGGAAGTGGAGGCTAGTGAGGCCCAGGGGCTTTCAGTTCAGGGTTTAGGGTTCAAGGTTCAGGGTTTAGTGTTCTGGTTTCAGGGTTTTGGGTTCAGGGTTTCGAATTTTAGGGTTTAGGTTTCAGAAGGGTTGGGGTTTTAGGTTTAAGGTTTAGTGTGCTATGAGCTCTTGGGGAGGGGGGTTTGGGGGTTGGGGGCTTCTGCGGCTTTAGTGGATTCGGATTTGAGCCCAGGCTACAGAGTTCAGTCTCGAGGGTCCAGGGGCTCTTCAAAAGTACGGTTTAGGGTTTAGGGTTTAGGGCTTAGGGTTTAGGGACTGATTGAGCTTAATCAGAGGCTTTGTGAGTGCCTAGCTTAGGTTTGTTGGGCTTGGGGTGTAAGGTTCATGGAATGTGGCATGTTTGGGTTTGGAGCTTTACAGCTTGGTTGATGGTGTTGTGTAGTATTGTTTTTGTTGGTGGTGATTTTGGGGCTTAAGCCCCAAAGCCCGAATGCCTTGAACAATACATGCCCTCGGCTATCATCCTGAAATCACAAGACCCTAAACCCTACCCCACTAAGCCACAAAAAGCCACAGCCTGAAACTGCAAATCTCTGGTGCTGCAGGGCCCCGGCTTTCAAGATCTGCACAGCCTTCACAGTGACAGCGATGGGAGCTTCAGGTGGCTTCCGGTCGTTGTCCTTTTCTTTTGGGGGGTTTAAGGTTTCGGGTTCGGGTTGTACATCCTTAGGGGTGCTTTCAGGGTGTCTAGTTCAGGAGTGCTTAAGGCGGATGGGCTTCAGTGCCAGCTGCTCTCACAATGGATGTTGGTGAAAGAAGGGAAAGAGGGCTCCTAAACCCTAAACCCTAAAGCGTTTTCGGGTTTAGGGTATAGGGTTGGTACCAACAGCCGTGACTTGTAGATTCCAGATGGGACTGAGAGAGCTGAAACTCACAAACCCTTACAGCTCCTTCATGGGTTCCTGAAAAGGGATCCTTCAGGGAAGCCTCCAGAAGTTTGTGGGGGCTTCTGTGGGGTTTAGGGTTTAGGGAGGACCCAGAACCTCAACCCCAAAAAACCCCTAAGCCCTAAACCCCTAAACCCCTAAACCCCTAAACCCCTAAACCCCTAAACCCTAACCAAACCCTAAACCCCTAAACCCCAAACCCTAAACCCTAAGACCCCAAACCCTAAGACCCGAAACCCTAAGACCCCTAAGCCTCTTCAGGAGCATTGGCGCCGCTTCATCGGAGGCTCGGCTCCCCAGTTGGAGCCGGCTCTTAGGGTCTGTTTGGTTTTTTTTTGGGAGTTTAGGTTTAGGGTTTAGGATTCTTTGGGGCTTTTGGGGCTCTTTGGGGCTTAGGGTTTAGGGCTTTAGGGCTTTAGGGTTCTTTGAGGTTTTAGGGCACGTAGGTTTCGGGTATGTGGGGGGGGGCTCTTTGGGGTTAGAGTTCGGGGTTCTGGGGATCTCTGAGGGTTTTTGTGGTGAGTCAGTTTCCTGCCAGGGTTCCATTTAAGGGCTCCCTTGCAGGATTCTACAGTTCCTGTACCATTTCTTTAACCTTCGGGACCGGGTGCCGCGGATGTTGAAGCACCAACAACCCCCGAAACCCTGAAGCGAATATCTTGAAGGCATGAAGCCGTAAAGCCCAAATCCTCAAACCCTGAAGCCCGTGTGCTTGGCAATATAGAACATCGCAAATAGCTTCGAAACATCATCCACAAGCCGTTTAACGCTCTACGGACCTTCCGACACCCTATATAACCAATCTTACAAAGCTCTGTTGAGCCCGGTATCAAATCTCATACGTCATAAACATCGTCTAAGAATATCAACACCGCAGAAAAGTATTTGTAAATCCGGCAACCCTAAAACCCTAAACCCGAAAACCCCTAAAACTAAAACCCTAAAACCCTTGAACCCTGAAAGCCGCCGGGGCTTGCTTCGAGACAGGCCGGCGAAGCTACAAGCCCCGCCCTGCTGATGTCCAAGAATCTCGGACGGCCCTTGGTTTAGGGCTTAGGCTTTTAGGGTTTAGGGTGTAGGGTTCAGGGTTTAGGGTTTAAGGTTTCGGGTTTAGGGTTCGGGGTTGGGGGGTTAGAGTGTGGGGTTTAGGGTCTAGGGTCTAAGGCGTAGTTCTTGTTTTGTTTCGTTTGTGTTTGCCCGGGGAGTAGAGCTTCGTGTGTTGGGTTTAGGATTCTTTATTTTGTTTTTTCTGTTTCGACTGTGGGCTTTGTGTAAGAGGTTTATGAGTGCTCTTGTAGGACCTTGAAGAGGGCTTTTGTCGGGGCACAGGCGGGCACAGGGTGTTATGTTTTGGGCCTTAGAGTTTTACAGTAGGGTTGGCAGAAGAGGGTATTTCAAGGCTTGTTCTTTGCAGGCGGGTTTGATAAGCGGTTCGTGAGGGCTTGGCATGATTTTGACGGCTTTTAGGTTTGAGTAGAGTGCAGATGCTCGGGTGTTTGGAGGTTCACAGTGTAAGGTGCTGGGGTTTTCCTTTTGGGAGAATTTGGGTGTGAGGCTTTAGAGAGTGTGTGTGTGTGTGTGATTCTGTGGCTTTGAGGTTCACAATCGAGGCTTTTGGTTGGTCGTTCGTGGGGGTCGGTTACCTGAGCAGGCTATGGTCGGGGAGCGCCCCTGAGGGACAGCGCACATTCTCGGCCCGACGCCCTGTCCTAAACCTAAAATCATAGGAGGTTTGGGTTCAGCGTAAATCCCGATAAAAACCCTGAGCGCCAAACTCAAAACCTCGGCACCCCGAAGCTAAACCTTTGCCATTTCAGCGTGCTGAGGCTGGTGACCAGTGGTAACCTGGACGTCCCCAGCGACTGGGCAGGTTTGAATGGGTTCAGGGTTCAGCGGACAACGGAAATCGAAACTTGGGCATGAGCTCAATTTAGTCGCCGACAAGCGGAGCAGCAGGGGTTTAGGTTTAGGGCTTTGTGGAAACATTTGCTGCGAGCATGGGGCGCCTCTGTCAGATACTGTCCACAGTCGGTCAATCTTGGGATTGCACGAAGGCGTCCACGCATCTACTCCCTTTGGCAGGTAAGCAAGCAACACACTTTTGGGAGATTCCTTTCAATCAAACCATGACCCAACAACGAAACAGAACAAACAAGTCCTCAAGAGCACCCTTAACCTTCTTGTTCTTCTTGTTGTGGTTATTGTTGTTGATATACTTGTTGTTATTATTGATATGATCATTGTTCTTATTACATTGCAGAAGCAATTCCCAAGCTCCTTGTCATCAAGCCATACAAACCCCCACGAAATCCTATGATAACCTATTCAAAGCGTTGAGGCCCGACTCAAACTTATTAAATATAGGGGCCTAAATAGTTACCTTTGCTGCTATTTTGGGGGTTCCTTATTATAGTTATAGTGTAATATGCCCCCAAACCCTGTTCTAATTATGAAGGCCCCTTTGGTATACTACCCTTATAGCTCCCTTACAGTAACCCTTGTATAGACCCCTTCAAAGGAACCCTGAAACCCTATTCTAATTATGAAGGTCCCTATAGTAAGGCCCCCTTTAGTAGCCCAGGTCTGCTGTTTCGGGGCGTGTCCTTGCGGAAAACTCTGCGGCGCGGAGGTCGACACTGGCTCAATCCGGGACGCCAGGTGGGTTGTTCCTGGGTTCTTTTTTGGAGGGGTTTTAACTATTTTGGGCTACCATGATACGGAGCCATATTTGTTACCCTGGATCCCTTTTAGGTTACTTAAAATAAGTTCCTTTCCCTAACAAGAGCCCAGGTTCTTCACAATGGCTTGTGTGAGGGTCTCGCAGGGTCCCGTACGGGGTTGATGAGGGCATGATAAGTATTTTGTATGGCCTTCTGAGGGTGTGGTGGTTAATTCCGTGTTTTCATACGGGTCTTTATAGGGGCTTGATAGGGTTCATTGCTAGCCATGCGGAACCCAAGCCCTTAACTCTGAACTTCAAGCCCATTTAGAACCTTTATAGAATCAACCCTTGCAAACCTTTACCCTACCGCAATATGGAGGTCCGAGCAATAATATATTCATACTATCCCCTCATAGTCATAGTCCTTGTAATCCCTAAACCCTAAACCCCTAAGCCCTAAACCCTAAACCTTAAACCCCGAACCCTAATACTATGGTCCACCCCAAAACCTATGCAACTTCTTGAAGCCCCGTGCACTGGATCCGAAGGATCCGGAGAAACCGCCAACAAGAATCCCGGTTCGAATTACTGAACTGGGTGGCAATTTGGGAAACTTTTTAATTTTCCCTTATGGTTCCTATACAGGTACCTATTCATAAATACTTTTCAGAGCCCCAAAACTACAACCCAGTGAAGCCTTTCTATTCCAGCTTCGGGGTTCGATCCTTGTACCCGAAGCCTTATCCATAGACCTGAAGTTGAAACCCTAAACCCAAGATCCTTATCCTCAATCCTTAAGACAGCTCAACCCCAAACCCTGAAACCCAATCCCTAAGACAGCTGAACCCGCAACCCTAAACTGCGCTTCGGCAGGAGCTTTTCGAGATGTCGAGTCCCGTCGAGAAGTTCGACTTTTTCATCTCCCATACCTGGCAGCGTGGCGGAACTAAGCCAGCAGCACACAGTGTTGCATGCTTCCACAGAGACTACGCGGGGGGAAGAGGGAGGCTAGGTTGCTGCCGTTTTTGGCTACCCTGATTTAGGCCTTCAAGTATTTTGAGCTGAGGTGGCTAAGTGAAAACGCCCAGTCTATGAAATCATTGTGATAGAACTCTGGCATGGGTGTCACCGTGGCGACGTGCTTACTCGTGTCTCCTATGCACGAAAAAGCTTTGAACCCTACAGTGAACAGAATTGACGCCGCGCCCTCGGCAGAGGTAGGGTGACAGCTCACATGCTTGAAAGTGACGAATGACAAGGTCGATGGTTCATGACTGATGAGCGGATAAACCCTAAACTCTCAACTGATGCTCGTCGGTAGTATCTGAATGCGCTGGCTCCCTAAACCCCAAGCCCTACTTCCCATACCCTAAACCTTGGGTACTGCCCCCTCTCAGTAACAGTTGGATAATATTCATGATATAGATATATTAGGCCCTTAATAGTAGCCGTCTTTTGGACTGTTACTGTATGGGGGCAATACCCAACCTAAACCCCCAACCCGATCATTAGACCTGAGGATGACATCGCCACGCTGGAAGATCCTCCCTCTTCTCCTCCAATCCGGTTGTCAGTGGATGCCTGGCCCAAGTGTTGACAGTTGTTTAGGGTTTTAGGGTTTGAAAGTTTCCAGTGGTGTGGGGGTTTAGGGTTTAGGGTTACATGAAGTGTTCTTTGGGGTTTCTTGAGGTGTGAGGCGTTTAGGGATTGAGGTGTAGGGTCCGTAGCCATTTTGGCTCAAGCCATTTGACCATTTGAGCCGTTCGGGCCGCCGGACTTGACAGGATGACCGACAAGTGGCAGAAGCTAGGCGACAAGCGGTACGGCACCCAACGAACACGGAATATGGCTTTTGCTGCCCGCTGTGAAGAAGGTGAACAAGCCAGAATGGAGGGCGAGAAGTCTGAGAGGGTGCTCCTTAGACCATCGGCGCCGTGCCGCCTCAGGTCCGCGGCATCTACCTACATGACGAACGTCACAGCAGCCTCCGGCAGCTGTAAGGCCGGGATCTCAGGAAGAATCTTGACCTTGTGCATTGCAGAGGAGATCCTTACCAGAGCATTTATAGAAAGGGCCATTGTCGCCAATTCGCGCTGGCAAGTTCGAGGAGCAAGACAGTGATCTTTCGACTCAGTTGGCGTATGCGTGTTACATTGAGTGCGTATTGGAAGGCAACCAGAGCTGCAAAGACATGGAAAATCATTGAGTATGATGCGATCATCCGTAGTATGCTACTTTGTGGTTTAGAGACAATTCATCTTACACTTGTTTTAGCGAAGAAGCTGGATGCGTTTCAATGCAATACCCGTCGACGTATATCAACCGCACAAATACTAATCAAAGACTTCTTGCAGTAGCCTGGTGATACCAGGAAAGTTTTACCGTTCAGTAGATATCACGAAGAGCGCCGGGCGACCATATATTACGAAGTTCCGATGTAGATCCGTTGAGGCAAGTTTAATTTACATCAAGTTCAGCTAGCCGCATCGCCGCATAGACTGTGGAAAGAAGAGGGCAGGCCGGCCAAGACAGAACTGGGTCATGTTCAGCAAGAAGTATGTTTATGAGAACAAGCTCCGTTTGCCCAAGAGAAGCTGCTGAGCAAGACCAGAGAGTATATGATGCAGCTTTGCGCAGGCAATTTTAACACCAAGGGTTTTGTTGTTTCTGTTGCCCGTGCTGCGCCATCACCTTGCTTTTGAGCGACTCGCAACAGTCACAGCAGGGTAGGGCTGAGAAAAAAAGGTTGTTATTTTCACTGTTATTATGACTGTTGGGTTTAAGAGTTATTGTTATTCGTACCGTTGTTGTTCCCCACATCACTGTGGGGGGTTCCCCCGGGCATGGCACTCTCTTTGGGGCGGGGGTTGCTTGTGGAAAGGTGTGGACCCCGTGCGGTGGCACTTAGGGCTCTTGCCTTTCTCCCCTCCCTTGTGCTAGGTCGACAGTGCCCTCTCATATTCTGCCTTAACTGGTGCTGCAACTGATCCGACGATGCCGACGTCTCCACCATCATGGCCTGAGGACATCCAGTGTATATGTGAGGTATTCCACGCTCATCATATGCATCAACAGCTCCCTGGATTGCTGCCTTTGTTATCGGCTTTGTTCCAGGGCTGCGCCTGCTGTTCATTGCCGCGGTAGTGTGTGTGTGTGTGTGAGTGTGTGTGTGTGTGTGTGTTTATTTGCTGTACGTGATTGGTGGCGTGGTCGCCCTCGGTGCTGGAACAGTGTTCCCTCGGCACATGGCACACGCCTTTGGGTCGCCTTGTGTGTGCCCTCTGTGCATGGAGCCTCGCTCTCTCGGCACTGGTTGCACGGTTCGCCCCCTTGCAACTCTTTGCGTCTGCTGCCGGTCACTTGGTGTGTTCTTTGGCGCATACAAGCAGAAGTATTGTCGGTTGGTAACGTCTGGCTTGGCCTCCTGCCTGCTTTATCCCTGATCAAGGACTATGCATCTTGGGTTAGAAACATGTATCTTAGTATTCTACACGGAGAGCTGCGTGTTTATCACTTGGCCGCTTGAAGCCTGGCTTTTCTTTGAATTTGACGACGGTCAAAAGGCACCGTCTCCAAGGATCTTCCACTAGATATCGATGTGGGATAAGTATTAATTCTAACGCTACGTGGCCCGCCTCGGCCAGCGGCTCCAGTAGTGCCAGCAGTGGCGCACCGCAAGCAGCAGCAGCGGGCAAAGCAGGAGCACAGCGACTGGCAGCACCTGTTGTACTCGAACACGGCTCGGAAGGCTGGGAGAGGGGAAACAGGAAGGGGAAAGAAGAACCGAAGGAGAAGAGCAATGGAAAAAACACGCGAGCGAAGGATAGAAAAAAAGGATGGGAGATGGAAAGCAGCAGCGGGAAGATGGAAAAGTGGCAAAAGATGGAGAAAGAGAACAAAGAAGTGGGGCAGAAGGGCAGGCACGAGGGGGGCAGGGTAGGGGGGGGGCAGGGGGGCAGTGAGGGGAACCCGGGCAAGGGGGTCGAAAACAGGCGCTAAAAGCCGGTGGATATTTGCATCAGCAATGGAAAAAACACGCGAGCGAAATCAGCGTGAAGATGGAAAAGGCGAAGATGGAAAAGTGGTTCAAGATGGACAAAGAAAAGAAGGAAGTGGGGCAGAAGGAAAGGGAGGAAAGAGAAGGAGGGAGCTTGGGGGCCGGAAAGCAGCGGACAGGTGGAAAAAGCAGAAAAAGGCAAGAACGTGGAAGAGGAAGAAGGAACGCTTGAAAGGAGAAAAGACAGGGTAAAAAAAAAGTCAAGAGAAGTGGGCCGGGAAGTAAGCAATGAAAAAAACACGCGAGCGAAGGACAGGAAGGAAGCGTGGGAGATGGAAAGCAGCGGGAAGATGGAAAAGTGGCAAAAGATGGAGAAGAGAAGAACGAAGTGAGGGGGAGAAAGGGGAAGGAGGGGGGAAAGCAGCGCGGTGGAACAAGGAGGAAAGAGAAGGAAGAACGCTTGAAAGGGCGGGGTAGGGCCGGCTTGTGGGGGGGGCACGGGGGGCAGGAAGGGGGGAGGGGAAGGGGTTGGGCCAGCAACAAATTAGGGGGAGGGGAGGGGGGAAGGTGGGAAATCACGGGTGGCAGGACGGAGGCCGGGCAAGGGGGTCGAAGACAGGTGCTAAAACGCCAGAGGCTTTTGGTTTCGGCGGATTTCCGTGATTAACTTGTTGCCTATCATAGAGCCTTAATGATGAAAACAATGGGGATTGTTGAAATCGACACCTAGTCCATGGTTTTCCCAATAAGCTCCGCGAGCTGAGCAACATATCCTCCCCACAGTAGGGTCTGTAGTTTTGCCTTACGAAACGTTTCAAGCACAAGCCTCATAAACCCGAATGGTAGACAAAAAAGGAGCACTACGTAGCCCCACCTTTAACTACCGGAAAGTCCCAAATAGCCCTTCTGAGGAAACGTCTATAGTTCAAAGGGAACCCCATCATCATGTAGATGTTTGAATAGTTACCAGAGGCCTGAAGAGGACACTTATAACCCCGAATAGCACCCCACTACCCCTAAAAACCATAAACCGAAAACCCTAAACCCTGAACCGTCTTACAATACCATTGACCGAAACTAAGCCGCAGGGTTGAGAGATGTGAGTCGCGTGGTTGCAGGCCTTCACAAAGAATTTCAGAAGGTTCAGAGCGTTTTCAAGTTCAGGGTCTTATGCGATTTCGGCTTGGGGTTTAGTTTAGGGCTTAGGGCTCAAGTTTCAGAGTTAAGGGCATCTCGGGTTGAGCTCTCCGCCCCCAGGAAGCACCCGAACCCTAAACGCTAATTCTACCCTTGTCTGCATCTCAGGACCCTTGTCTGCGAAATCGTCGTCGTTGGCCTAACCTTCGCGCTTTGCATGGCGGGCGTGCTGCCACTGCCCCTCGCTTGAGGGTTTAGGATTTTGGGTTGAAGGTTTAGGGTTTAGTGAGCTTTGCTATTCAGCTATCCTTTTTCAGCTTTTTTGTTTTGACCTTGTGTTAGTTTTGTCGCAGGGCACTTTAATCCATGAGCCGAAATCCCTGAACACCCAGACCCCAAGACCCAAAATCCTGAAGCACCAACCTCCTCTTCCTAACCTCCATAAGCTCTTAATAGGGGTACTTAGAAACAATCTTTAATCTTTGGTTATTATAATCCCTAAGAAACAGCTAAAAATTTAATTTTTGCTAGGGTTCTAAGTTCAGTATAGAAGCTCATAAGTTCGAGGCTGATTCTGAATCCTAACACCCTAAACCCTTTTGCCTTCCCCATATGGGAGTTTCATGCTGGCGGATGGAAAAGAGGCCCTTGAACAAAAACCCTTAACCCTAAGCCCTAAACCCGAAACCCTAAGCCCTAACCCCAAAACCCCAAAACCCGAACCCCTAAACCCAAAAACCCCCTAACACACCAAAACCACCAAACCCTACCCCAAAACCCGTAAACCCTAACCCGAAAACCCTAAAACCCTAAAACCCCCAAACCCGAACCCCCAAACCCCTTAAACCTAACCCCAAAACCCTTAAACCCTAACCCCAAAACCCTACAACACCCAAACCCTAACAACAAAACCCCAAAATTCTTACATAAACCCTAACCCCAAAACCCCGAAACCCCCAAACCCTCGTTCCAAAACCACAAAACCACGAAAACCACCAAAGCCCCCAAAACACCAAAACCCCCCGAACCCCCCGAACCCTCAAACACTAACCCCAAAACCCTAAAACCCAGAACCCGAAGTCAATGCTTCTAGGATGCCCAGTAGTACCCTTATTCCCTTTTTGTAGTCCTAGGTTCCTTATAAAGTTACCCAATACCAAAAAGAGAGGCCTTTTTATTCTTAGGTTACTGGGTATCCTAGCCCTATAGATCCCTTAAATGGAACCCTAAACCCTATAGATCCCTAAACTCTAAACCCTAAACCCTAGAGATCCCTAAACCCTAAACCCTAAACCCTATAGATCCCTAAACCCTAAACCCTAAAAATCCCTTAAAGGGTATCCTACTAGCGCCTCCCCAGGCCCTGGATTCTGGATATAACGGTCGACGGGGTGCAGTGCCTGGGCAGTTCTGTGAAAGCACGGATTTTGGCTTGGGGTTTAGGAGCTTAGGGTTTAGGGGTTTAGGGTTTTGGGGTTTTAGGGTTTAGGGGTTTAGGGTTTAGGGTTTAGGGGTTTAGAGTTTAGGGTTTAGCGGTTTAGGGTTTAGTATACCTTTTTGTTACTTCGTTTTGCTGCAGGAGAGTAGATTCTCCGCAAGGAATAGGACAAGTACAATAAACGATTCATTGGTCAAAAGCAAGCTAAGAATAGTAAGAGCTATACTAATCAAAGTAAAAGACGATCTTGATCAGCGGGCCTGCAAGATCAGCCCAGGTACAATCTTCCGGTGCCTTGGAAGCGCAGGAAGTCGAGTTTAGGCTTTATGGGTTAAGATTTAGGGTCTAGGGCCTAGGGTTTCATAAGCGAGCTGTTTTGGTGGCTTTTCTTTGACAGGGGCTGTTGTGTTTCTTCGCATTGGTGAGAAACCATCGGCAGACCTGCAACGCGGAAGCGAAGAAGAATCTGGTTTGGGTTTCGAGGGGGGTTTCGCATCTCAAAAAGAAGTAAAGGTAGAAGAAGTCCAGACGAGCATAGGTGAAAACACAAGCTGTATGCCAGTCAGACGACCCACAAAACCCCGATACAATTTTAAGGTGCCATAGTGGGCATTAACGACACATCAAGATGATATAATAAGAGACAAGATAATGCAAGCAGTAATATGATACAACATAATATATTGGAACTTAACACGTAGTCGGATATAGTACCGTACAATACAGTATAACATAATGCAACAGAACATGCCACACCATAATCAGTTAAACAGAGTTTTCATGACAAAGCACACTATATTGTACTGTTTTGTTATAAAATGAAATGTAATGTAGTTCAACAGAAGGAGCATAGTATCACACGTTACAACATATATAACATAACATAGCACACTATAACACACGATAATGTGTTAGAAGACAATATAACACCGTATGAAACAATAGAACATGCCGTAGCAGAACAAAGCCGAATGCAGTTTCACACAGTATAAATTTAACAAAATACAACCAACATAACATGGCATAAAGTATTGTACGATAAACTACAACAAAAATACAGTACAACTTGTATATACTTTGAATAACACAGAAACACCATCTGAAATAATGCAACACGATACTTATGACCGTATTCCAAAGCTTGTTATGATACAGTACAGTATGCAAAAACTGAAAGGCAAGCCTCGCGCATGGCAGCCAAGGTTGCTCCTTGGCTGGTCCTGACCAGCTTCTTCGCATTCGTTGTTGGCCTTCTGCCACTCTGACTTTTTTGAGTGGTTCTCAGCGAGTGTCACCCGACAAGCCCTGCACGCCTACACCCTAAAACCGACAGCCCTCAACTTCAACCTTCTGTTAAAGACATAATGCGGTTTTGCGCTCTGGCGTACTCGATAGGGTGTGCCTTTGTGGTCTGGGCCCTAAGGCGTCTAAATCCTAAACTCTGTCCCACAAGCCCCAAACCGCCAAATACAAAGGTCCTATCCTCACGTGCCCCAGTGCATGGGCGTGCCGGACATCTGCCTCCCGGTTTTGAAAGGGCCAGGATGGGTTTAGGGTTTAGGGTTTGATTAATGAGAACAATAGTAGTGGCAATAGTAGTAATATTGCTGATGTTAAGAGCTGCTGCTATCACAAATAATACTGATAGTCGCAGCTGTAACAGAAAATAGTCCTAGTACTAGCACAAGAAATCGGAATAGGATGATCTTAGCCTTCCTTAAAGGTTTTTCAATCTAACCGGGTATATGTGCGTCGTATACGGAATTAGCGTACTTGGGACTTTGTACTACACCCCTTTCTTCACAGGCCTTGATATCAAAACAGCGGTTATACAAGCTCCTCATAAAGTTCCTTAAACATCGCGTGAAAGGCGCCACAAAACAGCAACCAAAAGGCTTCTGGGACGCTGCTTGCATCAACCAGACAGATGTGGACGAGAAGAACCAAGGCCATTGCAGACTCTTCCCTACGGTGTTTGCGATATTGCTTTACTTCCACTTCTTCGGCTACTGCTGCTGCTGCTACCTTCTACTGCTCCTGCTGCTGCTGCTGCCACTGCTACTGCGAGTTTAATTAAGTCTTACCGTAGGGATAGTCATTGCTGCTATCAGTAATGTAAATCTTGGGCTCCCTGCAGGACCGCAGATGAAGGTTTAGTAGGTGTCTTGTAAAGGTCTGTAGTAAGGAAAAGCATCGCCCCACAGGGGTTTAAGACGACTTTGGTGAGGGTTTCTGGGGTTATTGCAAGGGTTTATAGTGTTTAGGATATATTTGGGATTGATTTCCTTGTGTACCTTGTAGAGCTAGACCAAACCGTACTCTTGCCAATAACGCCCCCATGTTAGGGAATTCAGAATAGGGATTGGAGTGAGGAATCCCAAGCCCTGGGGCTTTCGGGGCTCTGAACTCCCAAACCCTAAACTTGGCGGCCACGTTTCAGGGTTGCGCAAAAGTCGCCGGTCTGGGCTTTCAAGCTTAGTCCAGTTGTTGCAGAAGATTTCAAGATTTCAGGGAGGGTTTTTAGGCCCCTGAACCCTAAACCCGAAATGATCGGTTAATGTAGGGGCCTGATGGTATAATCTGCCCCAAAACCCTGTTCTAATTATTAAGGCCATTATATTTGGGTTCATCTTCTGCCTTGGATGCTTCGGATGCTTTGGATCGACATTTTATTGCTTCTGATGGCTCCCGGCTTGTTTATAAACCAACGCAAGTTCCTACTGTATCTACTTACGAGGGCCTCTGTATCACAGAATCCTGATATATCCATTGAAGTACCCTCACGGGCCTTGTGGCTTTCGGCCGCTGCAACGAAACCCTGAACCCTAAACCTGAAACCCTGGAAGGTATCTACGCCATTGCTGATTTCTTGCGAGTCTCTAAAGAGCTCCGTGTCCTGCAGCATGGCCGCAATGTCAATTTCTTTCACCCAAAAGCCCCGTTGCCCAGACAGGGTTTGGAGTTTTACCGAAACCCTAAACCCTAAGCTTAGGGTTTAAGGGCTCCGCACCCGTGCGCGATGGTTTGACAAGGAAGACGCCTTGATGGCAGGCGAGGCTTCCTCGATCCTAGAGCCCGAAGCCCATGTGAAGAAAAACAGGAATCGTATCATGTATGGAGGTGTATATGTATACGTATGTGTGCGTAGAATATCTGTATGCATATATTTATGCACGGAGACAGACGTGTACACACGCTCGCACGCACGCGCACACAGACACACAGACACACAGACACACAGACACACAGACACACAGACACACAGACACACAGACACACAGACACACAGACACACAGACACACAGACACACACACACAGACACACAGACACACAGACACACAGACACACAGACACACAGACACACAGACACACAGACACACAGACACACAGACACACAGACACACAGACACACAGACACACAGACACACAGACACACAGACACACAGACACACATACACACAGACACACAGACACACAGACACACAGACACACAGACACACAGACACACAGACACACAGACACACAGACACACAGACACACAGACACAGACACACAGACACACAGACACACAGACACACAGACACACAGACACACAGACACACAGACACACAGACACACAGACACACAGACACACAGACACACAGACACACAGACACACAGACACACAGACACACAGACACACAGACACACAGACACACAGACACACAGACACACAGACACACAGACACACAGACACACAGACACACAGACACACAGACACACAGACACACAGACACACAGACACACAGACTCACAGACTCACAGACACAAAGACACAAAGACACACAGACACGCAGACACGCAGACACGCAGACACACAGACACACAGACACGCAGACCCGCAGACCCACAGACACACAGACACACAGACACGCAGACACACAGACACACAGACACACAGACACGCAGACACGCAGACACACAGACACACAGACACACAGACACACAGACACCCAGACCCGCAGACCCACAGACACACAAACACACAGACACACAGACACACAGACACACAGACACACAGACACATAGACACACAGACAAACAGACACACGCTTGAACACCCAGGCTTCCCTGGTAAACTGTTCTTCAGTGGTCAAACCCACTCAGCAAAGAGTTCAAGACTCAGCTGAGACAGTTCAAGATGAAAATGTTGCCGGAGGTCTTCAATAGGCTCATGATTTCCTTGTTGATGCTTACTGAAACACGAAGCCAAGGGTCAGCTGGAACCTTCACCTCTGTGCTTGTACTCGTACTCGGAATCACCACTCACGAACTCATCGAGGCGCTTTCAACGATTTTGCAGGTACGTTTACACGAGATGACAGGTAGATGAGTTCGCGGTCTTCGTTGGCCAGCGCACGCACTCACCTTGCCTGCCCCTCCGCTGGCCCCCTGCAGCTTAAACAAACAAAACGACCTGAGCCCGTGGAAGTTTGGGTTTCTCACACACAGTTACCTCCTTCGGAGGAACGGTACAACTTACGAGACACGAAAAAGAAAAAGAAAAGCTGTTGAAGCAGACCAAGAAGCCGGATTAGGGTGAGGGATTGGGGTGCGGAACAAGAAAAGAGAAAAGAACAAAGAAAGCATGATGAAAGACCAGGCTCCAGTGTATTAGACGTGTTACTCTAGTGCATTAGACGCGTGCCTCTACACTCTAGGATCTCAGAACCAATTCAAGGTTGACTTCAGCAGAGATTTCAATATAGATTTCAAGATCGATTTCAAGCGGAGCTGCTCAGCCGTCACGGTCAGGCGAAACTTTCCATCCCCCTCGTAGACTTTCCGATCTGTTGATGTTTTTGAGCCTGTTGCAGACCTAGCCAAGGATCACCCGTCCCACTCGGGGCACTGTTTCAAGGGATACTGCCTCGAGAGCAGCGGTAATGGCGCCGTGACGGAAGGCCATGCCCGATTCACACTTGAACACCCAGGCTTCCCTGGTAAACTGTTCTTCAGTGGTCAACTCCACTCAGCAAAGAGTTCAAGACTCAGCTGAGACAGTTCAAGATGAAAATGTTGCCGGAGGTCTTCAATAGGCTCATGATTTCCTTGTTGATGCTTACTAAAACACGAAGCCAAGGGTCACCTGGAACCTTCACCTGACTCTGTGCTTGTACTGGTACTCGGAATCACCACTCACGAACTCATCGAGGCGTTTTCAACGATTTTGCAGGCACGTTTACAAGGGATGACAGGTAGATGAGTGCGCGGTCTTCGTTAGCCAGCGCACGCACTCACCTTGCCTGGCCCCCTGCAGCTTAAACAAACAAAACGACCTGAGCCCGTGGAAGTTTGGGTTTCACACACACACACACGCAAAAAAAAATGGTCACGCACTGTGCGGCCCCCGCTCCCCCCCAAAGGTCAATGGTCTGGGTGTAGGTGGGCCCCCCCTCCCCTGTGGTGTGGGGTGTGGGGTGGTTGTGGGGTTTTGGGGTCTGGGGTTTAGCTTAAGCTCTTGAGTTTTGGATTTACCGGCTTCGATCGACAAAGGCTAGGTTCGTTAGGGTTGACGGTTCATGTTCTGCTTTCGGCTTAGAGCTTGCATTCAGGCGGGGTTTAGCCCTCGAACCAGACGTTACGCCGCACTCGGACCCCATCCGGGTGCCCAGCATCCATGTCCCAACCATGATGACGTCCAGATCAGACCCCATCCATGCCCGCAGAGCATCCATGTCCCAACCATGATAACGTCCAGATCAGACCCCATCCATGCCCGCAGCGCATTCATGTCCCAACCATGATAACGTCCAGATCAGACCCCATCCATGCCCACAGAGCATCCATGTCCCAACCATGATAACGTCCAGATCAGACCCCATCCATGCCCGCAGAGCATCCATGTCCCAACCATGATAACGTCCAGATCAGACCCCATCCATGCCCGCAGAGCATCCATGTCCCAACCATGATAACGTCCAGATCAGACCCCATCCATGCCCGCAGAGCATCCAAAAAAACACACCAATTCATAGAGCACAAATTCTGCCAAAATCAGCCTCCCACGAACAAATCACCAAAATCCTCCGACATGCACGAAGTCCCATGCTGGCCAAGCAAATCGACTTCAAGGCTCTTTGAAGCCCTGGAAAGGGCTTAAAGCCGAGGTGGCTATTTTTGAAAAAGTAGCCACCCGGACTTCAGGACGTTTCTCTTTTTGCAACACTGCGAAAGTGCCGCGCCTGCCAGTAAAAGCAGCATTTGCGGGGAGCTCCTACGGCCGTGCCTGCGGCACAACACCCGGTTCGAGCGTTCAGGGTTGGGTGTAGGGTTCAGAGTACAGGTTGAGGTTAATAAAAACAGGAGCATGCGCTATCTTATGGGATTCATGGCTTGCGTAGCTTGCGTGTGACCCCTGGCCGCCCCAGCACCAGCCCCACCATCTAGCAGCAACAGCTCCGATCCCTATCGGCACACGCCAACCCCCGCCTCTTACCCTACCAAACCATGCCATTGGGGGGCTGGGAACGCCAGACGCCTGACCATAAGTGTGTGTAATTGTACATATATATATATATGTGCTTAGGTAGTAGAGATATTCTTGAATTTGGTTCTCCCTCACCCATAAAGAGCAACCCCGTGATAAAATGGGATCTTCGGGAACCTTCCTAAACCAAAAAGACCCTAAGCCACACATCTAAGCACATCTTCATTCGGGAAGCCGAAGGAGCAGTGTTACCACCCAAATAAAACCCTACAACTATACGAGGGAAACCTACCCCATGAAACCCTTGCCCTACCCGAAACCTGCCGCGGAACCAAGGCCCTCAGCCCTAAACCCTTCAACCCTAAACCCCCTACATCCGAAAGCACTCATCAGCCCTCTACAAGCTCCATGAAGCCATGTAAAGCCTTACCAAGCCGTGTAACACCCTTACAACATCCCATACCCCTGTTAGATGTATCCTGAGGTGGAGTCCGCCGTACCTGTCAAGCGCCTTGAGATGCATTTTGGATGTAGGGTTAGGAGTTTAGGCTTGAGCGGGTTTAAAGTTTAGAACTTCAGGTTTGGGTTGTAGAATATTTTGATTTTCGGGCTTGATCCCTAAACCACCGAATCCTTACACTCCCCGAACCCCAACTCCTACGTCTTCACAGCCCTGAACCCCTGAACCCCTAAACTCTAAAACAGAAGCCCGAAAACCTTGACACCGTTGGGCCTCAAACGCCTCCATCCATTCCGTGCCGAGGGCTTTGGTGCGTTTTCGAGCTGGCAGCGTACCGCAAGGCGGTGCTTTTTCGTTTGGTCTTGTGCTCTTGTATACCATGTATGTACATATACACATATATTATATGCGCGTATGTATGTATGCATGTATGTATGTATGCATGTATGTATGCATGTTTGCAGGTATGCAGGTATGCAGGTATGCGTGTATGCATGCCTGTTTGTATGCATGTCAATGCATGTCTGCATGTATGTATGTATGTATGTATGTACAAGTATACAAGTATATGTATGTATGTATGTATGTACAAGTATACAAGTATGTATGTATGTATGTATGTATGTATGTATGTATGCATGCATGCATGTATGTATGCATGCATGCATGTATGTATGTATGTATGTATGTATGTATGTAGTGTAATATACACATTTACACAGGATATTAGAGGTTCGGGGGTTTTCGGTTTTTGGGCTTGAACCTCCTTTTGGCGGCATTGCCTTCCCTGAGCCCTAAAGGCTTGGCCTGAAAAGCCACACAGCCCTCAAAACGGCACAGAACCTGTTACACTACCCTACGCAACCGTTAAACTCACAAAACACACATTTTCAGTTCATTTCAGAGGTTCAGGGCTCAGGGTTTGAAGATTAGGGTTGCTTGGCTTAGCAAGGATCCCTACAATTATACTTGAAGGAATTTTCTCAACCGTAAGCCTTAAGCCCTTATGCCCGAAGCCCTGAACCACAAGAGTCCAAGCCCGGAAAGAAGATAAGGCTGAATCTTCGTAGCCTTGCTCTGGCACCCTGTCTTGGCATAGGCCAATCCGAATGGCCAAGTGAGCGTCACACCAGTCTTCATCGAATTCACAGCGCCTCCGGCACAAGGCTTAGGGCTCAGGGTACTATATCAGTCTCGCTGGTAATGGGGTTCAGACTGTAGACTCTAGACGTATGGTTTCTCGGCGGGCACACAACTAACAAACATGTACATATACACATGCGCATACACATTCATATACATATACATATGCATGTGCCGGTACCTGTGCATCTACCAAGCACATGCGCGTGCATATACATGTACACCTATGGGTGCATACACAGGCACATACATGCACAAACATATGTCTAAATCCAGGTTCAGGTTTGCAGACCGCACGTGTGTGTACATATGTACATGTACACACGTAGGCCTACAAATACAAGTATAGATACAGGGGTAGACAGATAGATGGATGGACGGATGGATAGATGGGTAGATAGATCGATGGCAAGATGGATAAATGGACTGATTGATAGACGGATAGATGGGTAGATGGACAGATGGGTATTTGGATAGATAGCCAGCGAGCTAGCCAGCAAGCCAGCCAGCTGGCTGGTTAGCTCGCTAGCTAGCGAGCGAGATAGACAGAGAGAGCGGGAGAGACATTGAGAGAGATACAGAAAACAAAACAAGGCATGTATATGTGACATGGGCCTTTATGTGTAGTGACTACTCTCTTGGTTGTATTGTTGCTGACAGCATGCTCTTTGCTAGAATATTGGGTGTTTTCCGGACAGCAAAGCCCCCTTTATCCCCGATTTCTAAACCTCAAAACCCTAAACCCAAGCCCAACCAATTCTTCAACATAGATCCTTAAACGACAGTGACCCCCCAAACTGGGTGCCAGCTAAGGTGCTGATCTGCGTGTTGTCCAATTATGGCGTCTCAGGTTGCATTGAGCCTTTTCATTCTCTTGCAGTATGGTTTAGAGACTTCAAGATAGGCAGCGTGGTTAAAGACAGGCTACCTACTTCTAGCAAGCACCAGCAGGGTCGCTCTCGAAGTTCTGTTGATGAATAGAAATCGTTTAATACCTCGAGCACCTTAACCATGAAAAGTCCCGGAAATGCAGGGTAATTTAGGGGCTTTAATAATTGCCTATATTATTTTGAGTGTTCCATATTATAGATATAGAATTATCGGCCCCAAAACCCTATTCTAATTATTAAGGCCGCTCTATGATTGTCCAGGAGCAGGCAGGGTACCAACTTAGGGTATTTGAGTGACGGTACGTTTTTGGGGGACCGTAGTTTGGTTTGAACGGCCTCGCGCTCGCCAAGATAGTTTAGGACTCACTGAACTTCGAAATTCCGAGCTGAAATGTCTCTGTCTGTCTCTCTCTCTCTCTCTCTCTCTCTCGCACTCGCTCGCTCGCTCGCTCTCTCTCGCTCTCTCGCTCGTCGAGGATTGTGGTGGTGGTTGTGGTGGTGGTGGTGGTGGTGGTGCGGGTGCTGGTGCTGGTGCTGGTGCTGGTGCTGGTCTGGTGCTGGTGGTGGTGGCGGCGGCGATGGTCGTGGTGGTTGGCTTCCTCTACTTGCTCGTGCTGATGCTGTTGCTGTTGATCATGATGGGCACGATGCAGACGGTATCGTAGTGCTGACGCTACGCCGAAGCCGGAACCTGACCATTGCATGCATAGCATTCTAGAAGCCCTCCTGGAAGCCCTGCATCTGACGAGCGCAAAACACCCCCAAAACACCATACAGCTATGAACAACACTAACCCCTAATCCCTGAACCCGAAACCCTAACCCCTAAACCCTCAACCCTAAACCCTAAACCTCACTAACACCATAAACCTCCAGACCTGCATCCTGTTTGCCCAGGTGTCAGCTTTGTTTTCTTGACGATCCGAGTTCACAGCGTGTCCGGCTTGGGCTTTCTCATTCTGCGCCCGGGCCTGTTTGGGGGTTCTGGGTTTAGGTTTAGGTTTAGGGTTTAGGGTTTAGGGTTTAGGGTAGGAGTCTCCAATCTCAAGAAAACAGTTAGGAGGGTGGTTTTAAAAGTTGTTAATGTTGACTTCCTATTCATAACCCCCCCCCCCGCTTGATTGTTTGCTGACCCCGGGTGGGGCTGATTGACTATTGAGGGGTGTGTGAGTCGGAGCTTGGTTTCTAAAGCTTGCGGTCCTTTTCTTGGCCTCTAGAGGCACAAGAAGTAGCTCCATTTTTTGGGGGTTCCCGGCGGGTTTATAATTGAGTTCCGGGGGTGTGGTTTTGTAATTCTGGGTGGATTATAAGTATGATGTCAACAGTATTCAGTTTTTGGGGGTCTCCAGCGGCGTTAACAGGCTCTAGAAGGGTCTTCAAATGTGTAATAGTTAAGGGTTGAAAAGTGTCGTACTAAGTGTTGCCTAAGATTCTCGGATGGATTTTACAATGGGTAGTTCATACATGGTCAATGTATAAGGACAGTAAGGAGAGCTTGATGAAGAGTTATACGGTTTTAAACAGACTGAAGTTTTTTTGTGTTTGGGATTTCAGGGGCTCTTCAGGTTAGAGTTTAGAATTTTGTCTAGGTCTACGCCATTGCATGGCGAGGCAGCAGAAGCGAAGCTATGTCTGGTGTCCCACCTTCCTTTCTAGGTGCGATGCCCGAATATACCCTCGACGCCCCTGTAAATCCGGTAAAGACCCTGGTATAACCTTCATGCCCTGAGCCCTACCTTAACCTCAAATAACCTGCCTTTTTAGGGACTTATGTCAAGAAATCATATTAGGGGGCCCTAAAAGGTAGGTTCCTCAAGGTCGAGGTAAGCCCACGCCCTGAGCCCTGACTGCCGAGGAGCCTGCTGGCTGGAACTGTCCCGATACTTCTTGCTCTGCACTACCTGCGCTGCTTGAAAGGGATCTGGCAAGGGGTTTGGGGGTGCGGTCTCTTGATTTTTTTGGGGTGCAATTTTTCTGTTGACGGTTTTGGGCTGCGGCATTATCCTTAACCCTTAGGCTTGGTGTTAGATTGAAAACCTCCCAGACCCTAAGTGCCTGGAAACGTCCTGCCCTGAGGTAGCCATTCCTTAAACCCTACACCTGAAGTCTGAAATCCCGAAACCCCAACCGCCTAAGCCCCCAACCCTACACCTGCACCCTAAATCTTGCTCATGGTGGACAGGGGAATGGAAGTTTCGGAGTACCTCCTGGTGATGGACACCGCCTTCTCGAGGCACTATGATAGAAGGTTTGTTGAGGAGGTCGGTGAAATCAGGGGCGAAATGGAACGAAGACTTCGGGGATACCAAAGGGTTCGTGGTGATGCGATCATTGCCAGGATGGGTACCCCCACTCTCAACGAGATTGAGGAGATGTCTGACTGGTCTCTGCAACAAATACGGCGCCGATGGCTTCATGACCACTGCCCGGTGGCAATGGCCAACATGGAGTTTGAAGCAACCCTGGCAGCACATGGATTCCATGCTGTCACCACCTCGGCGGAGAAATTGCATCGCGAATGTCAAGAACGTGACCGGCAATCTCGGTCACGCACTCCGCACCGTCGTGGCCGTGAAACGTGGCGAGCAGAAGCACGACCTCGAGGGTTGCCGGATCAGACGGGGGATGTTGTGGGTCTCTTCCAGCTCCCTCCGGGCGGACAATCACGATGGGAACGGCTGGTGGAACAGATGTGGAGGTGGTTTGAGGAGGATCGGGCCATCGGCATGGCTATATGCATGGTAAGATCCCAAGCTGTTGCACGACGGGAACCTGACTACGAGAGTTGGGTGATGGGTCCGATCGCTACACTGGGGGCAGGGTTCCCTAACTCTGCGGGCTTGGACGAATCTACCACCCCGGCAAACTTCTTCTCATGGGCACAGGAAATCGAGACTCATCTTTATGGGTACTACATGGCCTCCAGGGATGCTGAAGAGGAGGAACAACACGCAGGGGCCAATGTCTCGGAGGACGCTGTCAGCAGGATGGAGAGGGACAGGTACAGCCATGGGCGACGCAGGGTTCGGGACTCAAGAACCCCACGGAGATCGGGACAAACAGGCGCAGGCAGTGGAGGACGTCGACCGAGGCAGGATGATGCTGCTTACTCGGGAAAGGAAGCGAGGCTGAACCGCATCAGAGAGCGGGCAGCCAGGAGAGGGGCCAGTACGGCCTCTCCTCATGCCAGGGCTGGGGGTGAAGGGCGATGCCACGAGCCTGCATCTGGGTCACGGGACCCGGCACCGTCCTCCTTGACACTCATTCCAAGACCTACCATTGCAGGGTTCCCTGATGTCACACAACCTATGTCTTCTGACCAGGCTGTCAACCTGTGGCGCTACTACCTGTTCGACCGTGAACACTTCGGACCCAGACTGGAGGGGAACTCCAGGGTACCCAGCAGCTTCCTGCCGCCCAGGATGCTCAGGGAGATCAGCGCGCAACATGAGGCCATGTCAGTACAGAACCGCCTTGTCTCGACGTGTGCCTTGGTCACCATCCTGAGATACATGATGGCGGAACTCAGTCAGACCTTGGATGTGGCTGACGCCATTGCCCGCACCCGAGAGGCGGATACGGACACGGTCGAGGTGCACTTGGACGAGGAGGACGAAGACCACCTCCTCATGCAGGCATACCTCTTAACAGACGGCAAAGGGACCATGGAACAAAGGTGGACGAGGGCAATTACGCGCCTGCATAAGGAGCTCTTGGGACAGGATGTTGCACTTCAGCGGGTACATGTCCGGATGCTACAGGAAGGAATTCCGCCGCTGATCAATGCAGAGTCTGGCCCATGGGTGGCACAGCTTCAGGCACTTCGTAGCTCTGGGAGCGGAGGCAGGTGGAAGGGCGACTACGGTGGAAGGGGCCGACCTTGACTGGCCCCAAAGTTGGGTGAATGAGCTGTCTGCTTTCATACCTGGGTTCTTGTCGGAACCCAGCCCGGTTCCTCTCGACTCTCAAAGCACCGCTGCTGGTGAGGGAAACGTGCCCATGACGGACTACGACCTGGACAAGTTGCTGGAGGATGAGTTGAGCGAAGAACACTGGCAAGACCAACGGAGGCGTGAGGAGGATGACGAGCGCCGCAGGTTGGCGGCGCACGAGGAACTGCAGGAAAGGGAAATGGCTGAATTGCAAGCAGACGCTCGCGCCTATCGTGAATGGGAACAAGACCAAGTTCGCCAAGAGGTCTTGGCCACCAGGCCGCCCCACAAGAGGAGGTGCGTCCTCGCTGTGGAAGCGGCCTCTGGCTCGGGAGACCATCCGCGGGTAGTCCACACGCTGGCTCTGGACGTTCCCCTGACAGGTGAACCTGTCTGCCTCACCATCCGTGCCCGTATGGAGGCAGACCCGGAGAACGTCAGCACAGTACAGGTGGTGAGCGACCCTGGGCCTCCGGTTGGGCCTGAGCAGAAGGTTGTCAACAACGATACGGTGGGCGTGACCGGTGCCTTTGGGGAGATGGAGTTCAAGGACTACGAGGCCATCTATGCAAAATGGAAGGATGGTGTGCTCACAGTCGAGGAGATTGCATGCCAGTATGGCAGGGAGGTAGCAGAGATGGTGCAGGCCCAACATGTGGTTGCCCAGGCGGAAGACCAATCGCTGGAACGGCTGCGGGAGACAGGTCCGCCTCCACTCGATGCCCGAGAGCCGTCACCGATGATGCAAGCAGGCATGCCCAGGCCTGACTTCCCTTTCTTCGAATCGATGTATGGCCAGTGGAAGATGGGACTCAGGACAGACGGCAACATACAAGCCGCCTTCGGAGAACAGTGGTTGTGCCTTTTCAGGGCATGGCGTGTGGGAGGGCTTGACTCTATCCGTGGGCAGCTGGGTCAAATCCTGCAAACGGCTGAGGAGCAAGAGGGTGACTCTGTGGCCTTGCCTCGGGATGAACGGCCTTCTACTGAGGGAATGGCTTTCTCGTCGCGCATCTCCTACAGTGTGGTGAAGCAGGTCCATGAACGCTGGCTCCGCGGGCTCTTGCGTGACGAGACGGTGGATGAGCTCTACGGCGCTACCTGGCTTCGTATGTTTCGCCGTATGAGGGATGAGGGAGTCGAAAGATGCCGCCATGAGCTGTCCAACATGGTCGTATGGGATGTGCAAGAACTGCTCGACATGTGTGATGCAGTGGATGGACATGGTGAGGCCTCAGGTGTGGAGAATGTCGGTGCTGAGGGTGAGGAAGGTCCAAACGATGCTGTGAAACCGACGTTGCCTCAAAGTGATGGTGAAGGCCAAGGTACCGCGAGATCTTCTGAGGGTTAAGGGTCAGTTGCCTTCTGCAATGCAGATTCCGGACACCTCATAGGCAGATGGAAAAAGGCGCTCAAAAAAAAAAAAAACCTTAGTAAATTCAAGAATGCTTCAACCCAAAGCACTAGACCGAGGTAACTACTTTGCAATGAAGCTGAAGCTGGTTGGGGACTTGGAGCACTTCGTCCTTGACAGAGTGGATTGCAGCTCGGCTCGGGGGTTCTGAGAAGGTGGGCCCTTTTTTTTTGAGGGGGGGGCGGGTTTTAGGTTTGGGGATGAGGGTTTAGGGTTTTGTGGATGAGGGTTTAAGGGTTTAAGGTTTCAGGGTCTGGGATTTTAGGGTTTAGGTCTTGGTTTGGGTTGAGACTTGGCATTGCGCGACCCGGGAGACAGGAATGAAACAGACAGGCTTCATGATGAAGGCCTAATCCCAAACCATCAACCCAGTGATCATGAAGAGCACCCTAAGCCCATACTGAGCAGGCGCCAGTGACTTCGATCGCGACTCGGCGCTTTGCAGGGCCTCCAACGGTGAGATGGAGGGTTGTGGCTTCAAGGGTTTTACGGTTTCACGGTTTCGGGTTTGGGGTATCCCTTACAAGGGTTCCTATTTGGCGAGATCGAGTTCTGAGGACGCTTCTTCCGACCAGCACCCTAAGCCCCACACCCGGAACCCTAAAGCCGCCAAGCCGCTCAATCGACGCCCTCAAAGTACTCATTTCGCTAGCCCTCCGTGCGCTAATCTACACCGAAGCCTCCCTAGCACCCCCCGAAGAGTGCCGAGGAAATACTATACTATGCATATTATACTATGCTACAGTCTTCTATGCTGTGCTATACCATACTATAAGTAAATTTCTCCGGTGCCTTAAAGCCTAAGCCGAAAGACTTTTGAGAGGTTTCCTTCGGGTCGGAAAAGCACCCTCCCAAACCCCTGAGCCTCAAGACTGGGCCCCTTCAGGGTTTGGGGTTTAGGGGGTTTAGGGTTTGGGGCTTAGGAGTGCGCTTTCGCTTTCGACCCCTCCATGAAATTGGGGTCGGTGCATGAGCTGCACTGCCCACTCAAATTACAAGCCTTGAACGGGTTTAGGGTTGACCCCCTCGACCCTGTATCAAAGGGGGCTTGTAACAGCGATACGCGAACCTCCGGCAAGCGAACTCCTTACATAGATATTTCCAGGATCAGCCCTCCAGCGGGCCCTCCTTCTTTGTCCCCATTTTTGTCCCCAGGATAGGCGAACCGGCGAACTGGTCCTCCGGTCCGTCACGTCCTCCTTCTTTGTCCCCAACATAAGCCAACCGGCCCTCTCGTAGCAAATTTCTGTTTCCTGGATTAATTAAGCGAAATTGCCCTCCAGCAAGTCCTCCTTCTTTGTTGCCATTGTTTAATCCCAGGATGCTCCGGTCCTCCTCCTTTGTGTCCCGAGATGAGCGAACGCTTTTTTGGCAGGTTTTCCTTCTTTGTCCCCACAAGCCAACAGGCCCTCCGGCAGGTCCTCCTTCTTTGTCGCCAGGATGAGCGAACGCTCTCCCGCAAGCGAACTGGCCCTTTGGCATGTCCTCGTTCTTTGTTTTCAGGATAAGCGAACGGTCCCCCGGTCCCCTTTCTTTGTTCCCAGCAAAAGCGACCTGACCCTCCGGCAGGTCCTCCTTCTTTGTCCCCAACAAAGAGAACTGGCTGCTTGGGCCTTTGTGACAGTTTTCAGAAGAAGTGAACCCTCAGGCAAGTCGTTCTTTGTGTCCAGGATAAGCAAACGCCCTCCGTCACGGGAAGTTCTTCTTTGTGTCCAGGATTAAGCGAACCAGCTCTCCGGCTTCATTTGTCTCCAGGATAAGGGATCTGGCCCTCCGGGGCGGCAGGTCGTCCTTCTTTGTGCCCAAGACAGGCGAACTGGCCCTCCAGCACGTTCTCCTTCTTTGTCCCTGCGTAGGTCCTCCTTCTTTGTCCCCATAAGCTGGTCCTTCCGCATCTTCTTTGTCCCCAGGACAAACGAACTGGCCCTTCGGCAAGTCCTCCTTTGTTGGCAGGTCCTGCTTCCCCCAAATTAGCGCACCGGCCTTCGGGCAGGTCCTCCTCTCTGCCCAGGAGAAGCGATCTGGCCCTCCGACAATTCCTCCTTCTTTGTCCCCAGCATAAGCCATAAACGAACTGGCCCTCCGGCAGGTCCTCCTTCCTTGTTGCGAATCGGCCCTCGAGCAGGTGCTCCTTTTTTGTCCCCAGGATAATTGAACTGGCCCTCCTCTTCAATTTGCGGTTCCGGTCCTTTTAAATTAAGCTTGAAAACTCCGGATCCTCATTTTAGATTTTGGTCCCGAATTTGAGGCATGGGGTTCTTCTAGAAGCTCCGGATCTTAATTTTAAAGCCCGAGAAGAGGATTTCGGGCGTGCCGGAACAAAAAACGCTGGGCTTAGGGTTATAGTTATATAGGCTGTTGAAGCGGCTATTCACTTCAGCCGTGTGAACTTTCCGGTCCAGGACCTCGGGGCAGGCCTTTTTCAGTGGCCACCCTCGGTCCGCCAGCTCCGTTTTGAAGGTTTCTAGACTTGGGAAACACTATGACCTTAATTATTTAGCTTTTCCCAGGCAGCTTCATCTACGGGGCCATCCGGCTCTGGTACGGCAGCGAAGAAGCCTTTGAGGCCATCCCAGCGGCTTGAGGTTTCGGGCTTAGGGTTTAGGGGTACAGGGTTTAGGGGTTTAGGGTTTATGGCGTTTACGGTTCAGGGGTTTAGGATTGAGGGATTGGGGTTGAGACCGAAATAAAACATGTGTATGGGTTTGTTATTTACCTATTTATTTGTACCTCTGTATGTAAGTAGAAGCAAAAATAGTAAGCCAACAGCTAGATGTGAGTATACACAGTAACTGCACATATGGTCAGGCGTCGGGCGTTGCGCCCTTTCCGCCGAGGCGTAGGAGCAGGAGTAGGAGTAGGAGTAGGTGCAGGAGTAGGAGAAAGTAGACCTTGTAAAGCCGTCTAAAGCCTAGCCGAATTCTGGCTCCGTGCAGGCGTTCGTTCGCGGCCCGCTCCGAGAGGCCTCGTAGGGTTGCTTTACTTGAAGGGGTTATGTAAAGAAGAGCTACGCATGAATAAGTATGAATATAAATTTTTGTAAGGGCGCTATGAGGGCTTTGTAAGGTTTCTTCAGGGTTTCGGAGTGTTTTCTGCATGTCTTTTCTTGGGAGGGGATCAAAGTTTGGGGCGTTAGTAGGGTTTTCGGGTTGGGGGATTTAGGGTTTCTGGGTTGGTCCGGGGGTTCATTTTTTGGAAATGTTTTTTCGAGGGGTAATCCATCGAGACAAGTAGATCCGACACCATCACCCCAGGGCAGTTGTGCAGCTAATAACGCAGGGCCAGCAGGGAGAGATAACACCATATGTGTGAAGGCTTGATTATGTCGGGTCAACTGAGGTTATACAGGATGTACGGGGCTTTATGACACTTTCCATTCGTCGGGTTTAATGGAAGAGCCCTGCAGAAGTACGAAATCCATGTTTGTCCGTAGTAATCCTCTTCGATACCTTAAAAATCATGTAAGCACTCATGCAGGAACCACTTCCGCAAACAAGCAAACATAGGGGCATGAGCAATTACCAAAAGTTGTTATTCCTTCGGGTTGTTGATTCTAATTGTACGGTAATACAGTACAATAACTATTATGGTTTCTGTATTTAATACCCCTGAAGCCCGAGTCATGACCGCATGAACCCCTGCAAAATCGTTGCAAAACCAACGCCAAACCTCGAGAGGAGCTACTGTCCAACGTCGTCACACGGGAGGTGGTTCCCGGCTCTCTGGCGTGCCCATAAAGCCATTTATGCGTCTGAGAAAGGGTTTAGGGCTCTTTGCAACGGGTTTGAGCTCTTTGGCGGCTAAGGGCTCGTGACCTGTGAACTTCAAGGGCCGAAGCGACGTGCGAGATTCGAGGTTGTAGTTGACATCTTTCTGGTCTTATGAGCTGGCCACAGAGCGTCCGTTCTGAGTGTAGGGCGTATCACTGGCAGCGCCGTGTTGCCAGGAGGTCGGTTTAGGATTCGACGGTTTAGGGTTTACCTGCCACATGAAACTTCCCGAACCACTTCCTGAACTACTCAAACCTGAGGACCTTCAACTCCTGAAACCCTGACCCCACCGCTAAGACTGATGTGGGGGTCCATACCCGCCCCGGGCAACAACAGCCGACATTTGGGACTCTCCCCATGTCCCAGGCTACTCCGTTCTGGTCGCGATGCCTTTCTGGAGTTTGAGCAGCTTGATTTCATGCTTTCTTCACTGGCAGCAGAACATAATAAGCATAAGCTCACAAGCCTTGCATCTTCTGGTGTTTCCACATGGCGCTGTTCCTGTAACTGCTTCTTTGTTTGATGCTGGCCCGCCCTGACGTACTGTCCCAGCCTGACTACAACAGCCGGGATGGCCAGGGGTGCGATCTTTATTCGTACTGAGTGCGGCGAGGACAGTTCGTGCGGTTTGCGTGCCGCAAGACTCGTCGTACTGTTACCAGTGATGACAGCACAGCACTTGCTCTTGTCGTCATCCTCTTCGTTGTGCCATTGCAGCTGCGAAGCCCCGTTTAGAGCCACACCGCAAGGCGCACAAGAGGCGTCTAATAAAGGGGGCTTTCTCTTTTGCGTACACCCCCTCCTCATCATATTTATTAAAACCCCGAAAAGGCTGTTCTGATTATGAAGGCCCTCGTATTCAGTACTCTAAGGCCTTCTGATGTTGGCAAGCCCAGGTCTGGATTTCATCGTGTCTTTCTACGCTGGTGGGTTGCCACCGGACACCAGGGTTATGCGGCCCTAGGGGGGGGGTTTAGGGGAAAGGGTTTTTGGGGGGTTTAGGCTTTAGGGTTAGGGTTTTTGGGGTTTGAGGGTGTGGGATTTAGGGGTTTAGGATTTAGAAGGGACTCTAGGGTCTTCCTTGACCTACCAAAACCCTACTTTTTTGTAGGGTCCCTATAAATCCCATATTAGAGTTTATAATAAGAACCTACAAAAAAGGAGGTTATGGTAGTTTAAGGTTGGAGCAGGTTAGAGTTTAGGGGCCTGGAGTTTATGGGGTTTGGGCTTCAGGGCCCGGGTCTGCCCCCCGGAGGTGTCCAACAGCACTCACCTCACTTTCACCAGGCGTGCACCTAGGCCGATAAACTCTGACTCTAAAGCCTACCTTGGGATCCAAAAACCTACTGTTTTAAGGGTCAGGCCCTCTAAATTAAGGGGTCATAACCTACTATTTTGTAGTAGGGTTTGGGGATGCAGGTAAACCAAGATCACAACTTGATCTCTCAAAGTTCCCCATAGAACGTAGCTGCCCCCTTGCAGAGTCAGCGACAGAAAACTCTAAGCTCTAAACAACCGTCTAGACCTGAAGCGCTAAACCTAAACCCTAAACCCTAAACCCCTAAACCCTAAACCCTAAACCCTAAACCCTAAACCCGAAAGCCCGAAAGCCTGCACCCCAACGCCCCAAAAACCCTAACCTTTCATCTTTGTGCCCTGTGAAACCGAAGCCGCAAAACTCTACTGTAGAACCCTAATCCCCACATCCTGTCGACGCTTTTTAAACCGTTCCAGAGGCTCACAGAACCCTGAAGAGAATTCTTTTCGGAACCTTCGGGCCGAAAAGCCCCAAGCCTGAAACCTTAAGCCCTAAACCCTTAACACAAACCCTAGTCCCAAGCCTCAGGCCCTGGCAGGAAGCCCTCAACCCTCAAACCCAAAGCCCCAAACCCTACCCTAAATCCTAAAGCCCAAACCCCTAAAAACTCAAGCCCCTAAACCCTAAACCCTACAACTTCTAAGACCCTAAACTAAACCTTCACCCCCTAAACCCCATAAGCCGTAGACCTCTACAGCCCAAAGCCCAAACAGGAGGCCAAACCCTACAATTTCTAAAGCCCTAAACTCAACCCTAAACTAAAACCCTAACCCCTAAACCCTATACGCCCTAAAACTCTAAAGCCCAAAGCCCCAACAGGAGGCCCTCAACCCTCAAACCCAAAGCCCCAAACCCTACCCTCAAAGCAACCTATAAGCCCTAAAACTCTAAAGCCCAAAGTCTGGGAAAATGGAGCCCCTAAACCCTAAACCCTAAACCCCTAAACCCCTAAACCCTAAACCCTAAACCCTAAACCCTAAACCCTAAACCCTAAACCCTACAACAGGAGAAGGTTCTCTCCTTGTTCTTCGCCTTCTCGCTGGGCCTCTGTGTCTGCTGGGCATCCTTGTCGCTGAAACTCATCCTGCTCGGAGCTCAGAGCCCTTTTTGCTTTTGGGGTTTAAGGGTTGAGGTGTTGAGGGGTTTAGGGTTTAGGGTTTAGGGGTTTAGGGGTTAAGGGGTTTAGGGTTTAGGGTTTAGGGGTTTAGGGGTTTAGGGTTGAGTGGTTTAGGGTTTAGGGGTTTAGGGTGTTGGGTTGCGGGGAAGCCCTAAACCCTAAGCCGTTTGGGTTTCGGGGTTTGGGGGCTTGGGTTTCGGGTTTACGCAGCGTTGTCTTGCAGGGCCCAGGGTTCTTCAGTACGTTGTGGTCAGCGCTTCCAGTGGGGGTTTTTTGAATTGTACCAGGGTTATAGGCTATTGCTGTATGCCGAGTTGAAAAGCGGGTTTCCATCAGGCCTGTAGTGTTTCAACTCGTTGAAAGGTTTAGACATGTTTGCGGAAGGGTTTTGTAAAGGGCTTTTCATTTTTGGTTAACATGGCTTTATGACGAGAGTTTGAGTTGGGTCTTACGGGTTTGAGCCAGGCTTTTATAGCGGTTCTTATGCGGTATAGGATTTTGCATTGCCTCAGTGAGTCAATGAGGCTTGACTACAGAGGGTTGTCGCTGCTTACACGAAACGTGCATTATAGGCTCTGTAAGTCTAAGTTCACTGCATTCCACGTTTCTCATGCCCCTCTGTCCACAAGCTGAGCCCTATGCTCCGTCAAGGTACGTGTGCGACCGGCTGTCCGTGCCCCAGAGGGGCGTACGCGTGCCCTGGCATGAACATGCGAGCAGTCGTATGTCCCCCGGGGGAGCCCACGACCCCTTAGTTGAGGAAGTTCATTTCTAGTAGAAAGGCCCTCCGCCCCCCCAAGACTCCAGTCTAATGTACCAACTCTTCAGGCCTCTATGTTAGTTCCTCAAGTCGAAACCATAAGCGCCCTCGAGTTCCTTCGAAGCTTCGTTTAAGGGGCTCCTTTGTTCCCTGAAGAGCCTTGAAACCCAGATGCGGTCTTCTACTGGGCGTTTATGACGACTTATAGGCCTTGCAAGGAGGGCGTCTTTTTTGGCTTGACAGTGCTTAAATTCCCCCAAACCCCCCAAGCCCTACACCCTGAATCCTACAACTCTGATCCCTAAGCAGGATGTTGTCTTGTAGTTATATTACAAAAAACACCAAAACAATAGTTCTCCTTCTTATACGCCTTATGATACACCCTATAAAGCCCAAAAGCCCGACGCAGCCCTTACACAACCCTACAAATCCAGAGAAAACCCTATGAGCCTGTGTGTAGCTCGTTCCAAGCTCATAAGAACCGATGTAAACCACTGTATAAAACCCAGGGCTACATGCTCACTCTGCTCGCCTACGTCATCTTTTTTGCCTTCGTGCTCGTGGCACGGATCAATATATGATGCACCGGGTTTTGCAACGTTTTTTGTTGGGTCTTGCAGGGTTCGTATATGAGTGCATGTACCAAGGAACGATATTGGCCTCCTAAGACCTGAGGCCAGAAAGACCCTAAAATGCCAGAGCCTAAGCTCTAAATTCGAGAACCGTATGTGAAGCCTTGCAAGCTTTAACCCCAAACTCTAGAAGCCTCAAGTGTAACATACCTAACACCACTCAGAGTTGAATGCCAAATCCCGTGACACAAGCCTTACACAACCCTTGAACAGCCTTATACAAATCCTATTAATTCCTAACGCGACTTCCTCGTCAAGCCCCAAACCCTACTCCTAACCATCCATTCAACCTGTTTGGCCCTACAGAAGCCATACGTGATATAACCCCGCGGTTTTTCTCGTTAAGAACCGCTTCCACCCGAAGACCCCCGGAGCCCAACGCCCTAAACCCTAAACCCTCAACCCTAAACCGTGAACCTTAAACCCTAAGCCCTCAACCCCAAACCCCAAACCCCAAACCCTTCGAGGTTGGCACAGTGGCCGCTGCCCCTCGGTGGGGGATCGTCGTTTATCTTTCTTTTTCACATGTGCGCATACACATGAGTGTCTTGATATACTTCAACATGCATATGCATTTGCATATATATATATATATATATATACACAGATGTTCATATGCATATGTATCTGCATATGTATATGTACATGTACATGTACATAAATATGTCTATTGATTGAAAGCAGCTTGCTTTTTTCTTGTCATCTTTCTCTAAGCCCCAGCCCCAAACCCCGAGGTGGAATAATGAATTGAACCAGAGGGTTTCGAAGCAAGAAGAGTCGAGGCTCTGGCGTACTGGCACAGTGTGGTTGCATCTGCCCTGTGGTTTGCTTTCGCCAAGATGGTGGTCCTCGTTCCTTGTTGGAGAAATTCGGGTTTACTTCAGCCTTGGCAGGTTTGGTTTTCGGGTAGGTTTTCGGCCGAGCGTCTTGGGTTTGGGCTTGGGGGCGGGGTTCGGGTCGTTTAGTAACCCTTCTTGTAGTACTAGGGATCCCAAACTTCTGCTGTCAAACGCCTTTTCGGTTTCGAGCAGAAGTTTTTCCTGCGGTTTGTTGGTGTCGGGGGAAGGATCTTGAACCCGACACCTTGAAGCACTTGTTCACGGTTTAGGGTTTAGGGTTTATCATTGGGCTTAGGGTTTAGGGATACCGGGACTTGTGCCGGCTCCGATGCAAGCGCCGGCGAGCAAGAGATCCTCACGTCAACAGAATTTCTAAACCTGAAAGGTTTAGGGTTTAGGGTTTAGGGCTGTTTAGGGTTTAAGGTTTAGGGTTTAGGGCATTCGCTGGGATCCCAATAGGCCGATACTCGATACTCCTTCATCAAGGAGTAGTCGAATAGCCGTTCAAGTATGCAGTGTTTCTGATCAGGAGTTGAGGAGCACTTGTCTAGGTTTCTTGGGTTTCTTGCAATGATTTCAGGAAGAATTCCCCGGGCTCCCGGAACCAACATTACTCCTCCGGGTTTTTCCTTGCCATATTTATATGAAACTCTACCCCAAAAAACCGATTCTGATCATTAAGGCCCCTGCATTGAATCCCAGAACACAGGTGGCCCAGAGACCGCGCAGATCCAAGCCGGATCTCTCGGCGGAAGCGTTGCCGGGCCCAACAAAGGGGTCTTAATGATTACGACTACATCCCCGTATGGTCCCATCGCCCCAAAGCCCTACGCACCCCCCAAACCCTAAACCCCCCAAATCTTGAACCCTAAACCCTGAACCCTGAACACTTGGAGTTTTGGGCTTGCGGGTTGCGGGCTGCAAATTTGAAGGGTGCTTCTTTTGACGGTTACTCATTCTTCAGGGTTCATGAGGGGCTACAGAGCTCATAAGGCCTTTGTAGAACTCAGCATCCCCGAACTACTGGGCCGATAAGGGTCGCTTCTTAAGGATGCCCACTGTAATTCAATATGTACTCTTTATTTAGCCTCAGTTAACCAAGGGATGGGATTTCTGGGGGTCTTTCATGTAGATCCGAAGCCCTGAGACGCAACACATCCCAACAGCCTTACTACCAATCCCAACCCCCTGGAATTTTCTTGCACAACCTCCCCTATTCTATATACATGTACACACACACAATATTTGTCAAAATTATGGTCCCTTTTTGGGTGCCCTAAATATTAGGTGCCGCATTATGATCAGGACCCAAAAAGGGACCCTAATATTGACAACCACCCACATGAACAGCCCAAGACCTGGTTGGGCTTAGGGGGATTATTCCAAGTCCGACGTCCGAAGCTCATCTTAAGGGATTAGGCGACTTAGCAAGTAGGTCGAGCATGTTTACATAACACACACGTACACACACACACACATGTACATACATATATATATACACATACATACACACGTCTATCTATCTCTCGATCTATCTATTGTAACCCCCCTTTGAGCCACACTTATCTATGTATCAATCCTATATATCATATAGATCTGTGTGTATGTATATAGAGCAGGCTTATCTATGTATCTCTCTCTCCCTCTCTCCCTCCCTCCCTCCCTCCCTCCCTTCCTCCCTCTTCCTCTGTATGTATGTACAGATCGTGGAGATGGGTTATGTACAACAATTGAGGACATGAAATATACATATATGTATATACACATATATACACATATATACACACACACACACATATGCCTATATATAAAAACACATATATACATATATACACATACATGCATGCATGCATGCTTACGTACATACACGCGCACATACATACAGACGTAAAAGTATCTTATTCGGAGTCATCTATTTGTAGTTCTACAAAGAGCCCACTTACTATGTCCTCTGATCCCTCCGAGCAAAGCGAACGTGTCGAGTCCTAGACGCCCGAAAGCACCAGGATCTTCAGCACACCGAATTCAAGGGAGCTTCAGGGCTCAGGGTTTAGGGTTTAGGGAATTTAGGGATTAGGGTTTAGGGTTTAGGGTTTAGGGGTTTAGGGTTTAGGGTTTAGGGTTTAGGGTTTAGGGAATTTAGGGATTAGGCTTTCATGTTTGGGGCTTGGTGAGGCCTTACCTGTCCCTAGCTTTCAATGTACTTGTCAAGCGGCTCCTTCATCGGCTCTATTAAACCCTAAACCCTAAACCCTAAACCCTAAATTAAAGTTCCTAGGGTTTACTACAAGGTCTTATCGGGTCTCGTGCCTGCTGACTCTCCCGCGGTCCGGTGCTCGAGTGCAAGCCTTTCTTCAGAGACCGCAGTCCGTGTTTTCTCGGTTTAGGGTTTAGGGTTTAGGGTTTGGGGTTTAGGGTTTAGGGTTTAGGGTTTAGGGTTCTGAGATGTTTCTGGAACAGAACAAGCCGCAAGCTTCTATTCTAGTCTTCCGGCGGTTTAGACTCTGGGGTTGGCAGGATTTTCGTGCGTTACGAAGCACAAGGATCGAGACTTGGAAGACTTAGAGAAAGCTCTGCAGGCAAGGGTGAAGCAAAACCAACAAAGATGAGGTCCCGACTGCCGGCTGTGCCACCGATGCCCATGACTCCTCCAGCTACTTGCCATTGCAGTCCCTCCGAGACGCCAGCGGCCATCTGTGTGGGTCGAGATTTCAGTGAGTTCAGGACGAGATAGTATAGCATAGCATAGTATAGTATACAGTATAGTATGCTATAGTTAGTATAGTACAGTATAGTGTACTAAAATACAATATTAGGCTTTAGCGTTTCAGACCAAGGTCCCTGGGAGGCAGGATCGAGTTGTCTGAAGCGTCCTAGATTGGGATTGTCTGTAACGGCATGTAACTGGATTGCACTGTAACAGCAAAGAAGGGGCTGGATTCCTTACTGTAGCTGGATTCTATCTACAGCAAAGCAACGGTCGCAAGAGCAAAGATGTATAGAGGAAGGGCCCAGAAAGCACCTTGAATTCTACTCCATGGGTTCAGGTTTCAGGGTTTAGACCTGAATGCTCCTAACTTTCGTAAGCCCTAAGCCGAACTAGTACAATCCCCAAGACCCTAGACCCTGAAAGTGGTAAGGACCATCCCTCTTTAGCCCTAGCACTCGTCATCCCTGCATCTCTAGACTTGACCCGGCTGCACTCTGTAACAGTCAAGCCGAATCAGTTGAAACCTGTAAGCACCACAGCCCATCCTAAAGCCCAAACCCTGAATACCCTGCACCCTGCATGCGCCCTTTCCCAGACCTCGTAAGACATTCTAAGACCGTACAGACCCCCCAAAAGACCCTCCAAAGACCTTCTAATCCTACCCTATACCGGGAACCCTAAACCTGAACCCCCAATGCTGAACTCTTATCCCTAAACCCTACTACACTCACAGGTACACTTATAGTAAGCTTATTGCTACTCTTGTAGCTGCCCTTTCAGTAACCTCACAACCCGGCGCCCTCAAGCCTAATAAACACCTTAAACCCTTGCTAGAACAATCCTGAATTCTAACGTTTCCAGAGCTTTCGGCGCTGAGGCGGAGTCTGAGTTTAGCCTCTGACGGGGAGCTGAGACGGATTCCGGGCCCTACTAATTAAGCTACTCCAGGTTACCCCTAAAGACATCTAAACATGTTTAGGGGAGTTGGACCCTGCAACTGTGGCGTCGTAACCTTTGAAACTTGTCGTGCTGTCTGTTGGCATTTTCATGTAGGCTTTTTGGGTTTTGATAGGCTTCTCAGACTTTAGGGTTTAGGGTTGTAAAGGGTTCATGCTCAAGTCCTAAGCCCACAGCCCAAAAGCTTCAACCCTACATCTTATAGAAACCTTGGAGATACGGGTATACTTAAAGTCACAGAAACCTTATAATCACCTTCATTTACAGTTACCCTCGTACCTGCGCTGTAGTTACCCTTGTCGTAACCCTGTAGTTTCCCCGAATCCCTTATACTGAGTAGGAGGCTTGGGTCAATTGTGGGGATTGTTTTCTGGGTTCAGGTGTAGGGATTATTAAGTGCACTTTTTTCAATAGGGCCTCGAAGTGCCGAAACACTCCCTGTACGCACATCCGGCTCATGCCGTGCCACAGCCTTTCGCTGACCCGCGATCCCGAAAGCCTTAAAGCTTTTCGCTTACGGGCTCTATTTACTAGGATCCCTAACCTAGCACAAGGGTATCCTAATTCAGCGATAAACCCTGGCCCGGAAACCCGCCCTAAGCCTGAACCCCAAACTTTATAACTATTACAACCAACGGGATACTTCCTGAATCAACGGTTTTTTGGAATCTCCGGGCGGTCGAAAGGTGGCGGCTTATCTGTGCCATGGTCTCCACCTTCCGGGAGACTTTTGAGTCAGATATACAAGATGTTGTAGTGTAATATCATATAATCTTCTAATTCTAGCTCAGTTAGCGGAAAATGTGGTGAGATAAACACAAATCTAACAACTACTCAACCATCCAAATAAGTAAACGAGCAAACATACATACATATGCACAATGCAGACGGAAATGCCAAGCAAATAACCAAACAACTCAACCAATAGTTGAACAAACGAAATACATCAGTAGATAAAAAGATAATCAGATAGTAGCTAAATAAACGCTTAAGCAAGCAACTGCACAAATACGTTCACACATAGGTAAATAAATGCATGAAAATTGGATCAGCAAATACGTGCATAAATGAACAAAGATCTGAAACATCATATGTGTATACGTATATACACATGTACAGACATATGTACATGGAACGAAAGAAAGAGCGATCAACAAAGCTACACAAAGAAACAAATACATATAGAAACAACTAGCGACAGAAAGAACTGGCGAACGAATATCGATAAATAGATAGATGGCAGTTGGATAGATAGATGGATAGGCAGATAAACAGATAGGTAGAAAGACTGTGTAGAGGAATGTGTATTCATTGCATGTGTGCATTTGTTTGCACGTGAACTGCGATTAGATATCTCAGTACAGTATATACAAACACAAACTCTGACCACCCTGCAAGGTTGCGAGGTAGTTAGTCATATCCTTAATGCTTAGGTCTAAATCCGGCTTAGGGTGTTGTCGAACTGCGCGTGGAAGCAGCCAATACTTTCGAGTTTGTGGTCCTACTTGGAGGGTCGGGGGGCTTAGTAACTGGTTCTTTTAGGGACTTATAAGTACCATAACCCCAATTAGGGTCCCTTTTAGGGTACTTACAAGTCTACTTACTACCTACTTACTAAGTCCCCCGACCCTCCAAGTAGACCACCTCGATGGGAGTGGGAGACTGAGGGCTAAAGCCCTCAATCTCACTTCAAGTCACGAGTGCCATGCGCGGCCGCGGACAAACCCAGCTTTTGCGTGTGGTGTTTGCGGCGCAGCACAGAGTTCGGCGCTGTAGGGTTTAGGGTTTAGGGTTGAGTTCTGGCAGTATACCCACAAGTTCCTAGTCATGGTCGGAGAGAGCTGGTATGTTGCAGCAGGCCAGCTCTTACTTGGCCCTTGGCAGCTTCCAGACAGGCATACAAACACGTAGCATACATGTCTGTGAATCTGTCCATCTAGCTATCTATCTAGAAACTTATGCATGTATGTATGTAGGTAGCTAGCTAGCTAACTAGCTATGCATGTGTGTGAGTTTGTTTGTGTATGTGAATGTGTGTATGTGTGTCTAGTTACAAATGAAGACAAGCCACACACAATTTCTTTGAAAGGTTGGTGCAGCTCTTAGGCCCGCCTAGGCTTTGTCTTTTAAGGCCCAATGCCAAAGTTTCCCTGCAAGGTTGGTGCAGCTCTGGGACCCCCCTCAACTTGAAATCCTCAGCCCTACACGTGAAGCCCACTAAACCCCTGAACCCTAAACCCCTACACCCCAGACCCCTAAACCCCTAAAACCCCTAAACCCCTAAACCTCTGAACCCTAAACCCCTAAGCTCTCTAAACCCTAAACCCTAAACCCCTAAGCTCTCTAAACCCTAAACCCCTAAGCTCTCTAAACCCTAAACCCTAAACCCCTAAGCTCTCTAAACCCTAAACCCCTAAGCTCTCTAAACCCTAAACCCTAAACCCCTAAGCTCTCTAAACCCTAAACCCTAAACCCCTAAGCTCTCTAAACCCTAAACCCCTAAGCTCTCTAAACCCTAAACCCTAAACCCCCCTCCTTGAAAGGCTGGTGCAACTCTTAGATCTCGACATCGGCTGGGGCCATCGCCTCCTGGGCTTTGATGACCAGAGCGATCTCATCGCAGGCGGTTTAGGGTTTAGGGGTCTAGGGGTTTAGGGTTTTAGGGTTTAGGGTTTAGGGTTCAGGGTGCGTAACAGTATGCGTGCGGTGGGTGCGCCTTTTACTTTAGGAATAAGGGCGCACTCACTAGTCGCGCGCTTGCGTCAGCATGTAGTCCCGCCCCAACCACCCCAACTATTCTCAATCAGGGTTTAGGGTTCACCCCCCAAACCCCCCTCAAGGGGGGCTTTCTTGCTCTCTGCTTCCGTTCGCAGCTCGACATGTAAACAACAATATGTCTCCAGAAATCACAGCTGAAATGGATTGCTGTCGGGTTGTGGGTCCTTGCGGCCTGTGCCGGCCGCTCGACATGAGCAAGGGTTCCAACAAACCACTTGGTTCTCGCGCCCTGTTTGGGGTGGTCGAAGTGTGAACAAGGCAGGGCAGGGCAAGGAGTAGGTCAGGAAACAGGGCAGGAGGGCAGGCAGAGCAAAGCAAGGGCAGGGCAGGCAGGCAGTGTTTTTTGGGGGAAAAAAAAAGCAGGTCGCGCCTAAAGAACCTGCCCAGCCAGCCTGGGCCCCAGACCTGGGGGTACCCCCAGACCCCCCTACAAAAACACAAGCGACACCAATGGTGAGGGATTTACGGCAGAGAGGTCATTCGCGGGCGGCGTCAGTCCCCGTGTTCCGTAGAGGGGAGGCTTTACCCTCCCTCACCGTTCTGACGGGACGCTCGGCCGGGGGCCTCGGTCGGAGCCTCGAGCGCCCATGCAAATGGTCAGCGGCGCTCTCGGCAGTTTAGGGTTTAGGGTTTTAGGGGTTTAGAGTTTAGGGTTTAGGGTTTAGGGCATCGGGGTTTCAATGAAGGGGCTTTTTTTTTCCGGGAAAGGCTGGAGACCGAAGTCGCACTCACAATGCAGGGGGCCTCAATTTTTAGAATAGGGTCCCTTTACAGGGCTCTATATCAGGGTTACTAAAAGGGCTGTGACAAGGACAGAGTAGAGGGGCCTTAATAAATAGAATAGGCTAGAAGGGGCCCCCACCCTGTAATAGTGGTATAGTAGGAATATAATAGGGCCCTAACATAATCCTTATAGCCACTATTGCAGGGTGGGGGCAGCTTCTAAAGAATAGGGTTTTGGGGGTTCCCTGTTATAACTATGGTACAATATCCCCCCCAACCCTCGTCAGTGTATTAAGGCCTCTATACTAGGTTGAGAGATTTGAGAGCTTATGCGTTAAGGTTTTATGGGTTTCGGGTTCAGGCAGTAGGGTTTGAGGTTCTATCGGTGGTATGAGGTGTTGAGAGCCAGTTGAGGGTTTGAAGAAGGATAGATACTGTATATAAGTATAATATAGGGGCGTAAGTAATTACCAATACTATTGTGGGGGTTTCTCATTATAATTATAGTATCATGGGCCCCAACACCCTATTCTAATTATCAAGGCCCCTATAGTACTGTGAGTATAGGGTGTTGGAGACTTGTTGGTTTCGGGCCTTGAAATGCCGAGGGCTTGGGGCATTGATTGAGGGTTTACGGTCTTGGCGGGTGAGGGTTCAGGATTTTTGGGTTTTTGGCTTGAAAGAAGTAGGGTTATAAGTAGGGTAACTATATACTTATAAGCTTATAAGCCATACTAGGGGACTTATAACCCCACTTATAACTACCTAAACCCTAGACCCGCAAACCCTAAGACCCTATAGAACCCTTTGAGGAGACTCTTAAAGGGCACACTTATACATTTACGGCATAGGGTTTTATCGTTGAGACTTCGGGGTTTAGAGTTATTTAACGTCAAGGTTGAGGACCTAGGAAGGTTTCGGTTTGGGGTTTGGGTTTTAAGTTCTGGGCTCTAGGTGCAGAGGAATTTCAGAAGGCGGGGCATTATTTCATGGGCTCAGAGTTTGCCAGAAACCCCATAACGCCGTCATGAAGATCATCCCTTTGAAAGTAGGGATCCCCATAATTTCTTGGAAGCACTTGTTGATGGAGTTTAGGGTTTTGTGAGTTGCTGCGGTCGTCCACCGCCAAGGGGCATGGACGGCTGTCGAAAGAAGGGCCTAAATACTTGGGCATTGTGGGGCGTGGCTTGCTGTGTTCTTGGTTTTCGGGCTTCTTGATTAGGGTTCTGGGGTGTAGGGCTTTGGGTTTACGGAGGGGGTTCTACACGTTCCGGTCGGGATCGTACTAGAGTTCCGCTCAAAGGGTTCTTTCAGGGTCACTGATTTTTTTTGGGCGGCCCTATGCAAAGCAGACACAAGTCAGCGTACTCACTGTGAGTAGGAAAAGAACGCGCTAGACCTGAGGAGCTTCTTGCACGTTGGCAGCCCCACTAACTGAAGCCAAGCCGGACGGTTAACAGCCAGCCTGTGAAGCAAAAGGAAGGCAAAAGGAAAACTAGGGGCTTGAGAAGTCATGGCATGTGGAGTATGCGAGAGCCAGTGCCATGCTAGCTCGGCACACTGCTCGGCCCAGTGCAGTCTACGACGTCCCGGCCGTATGCCTGCCTGTACTGTACCCCCTCTATATACAAACGCCTTCGTAAAAACACAGTTTCGCTCCAGGTTGCTCGGAGTTGCTCTCAAAACATGACCAAACAACTTAAGTTGTGCCCTGTGAATGTGGTGGGTGAGTGGGGGCTGGTCGGCAAGGGCTCGGACTCCTTCATTTCGGATGGTCTGTGCGAGGGGGTTGTCTGTGAGGATCTTGGTGTAGTAGGTGGCTTTGATCCGTTGGATCTTGCGGAGTGACTGTGAGTGGAAGGCCTCAAGCCTGTGGAGGTCTGCTGTGGTGAGCGCAGCGGACTCCATGCCATAAGCAATCATGGGGATGAAGACCGCGTTGTAGATGCGCAGCTTCCACGCTACGCTCAGGCCTGTGTGTCGCCAAAAGGCGTGCAGGGTGTTGAAGTGCTTCCGCGCCTTTCCCAATCTAGCTGTGATGTCCGCCTTGCTGGACGAGTCCTGGCTGAGGACAACGCCGAGGTACTTGGCCTGTGTGACTTCCTTCATTAGCGCACCTGTGAGGAAGTGAATGTGATTGACGGCCAACTGTGAGCGAAGCAATTCGCACTTTTTAAGATTCAACGAGAGGTTGCTGTGAGCGGCAACTTCCTGAATCTTGTGCAGAATTTGCTGGCCCCTTTCCGCAGTACCTGTGAAGATGGCCATGTCGTCGGCGTAAGCGAGGTCGTAGAATGGTTGGTTCTGGCTGAAAAGCCACGGAAGCATCTGGCCGTGCTGCTGCAGCTCCGCGTCGACATCGGCCATGATCACAGCGAGATAGGGAGAGAGCGGACAGCCTTGGCGAATGCCCGAGCTTGCGAGAGACTGCTGGCTCTGTTGTCCTGCTGCCTTGACTGTGAAGGAGGGGTTGTTGTAAATCGAGCCAATCAGGTTGACAAACGACGGCGTCACTCCGTGCCGTTCGAGTGCCACCGTAACTGCTTGTGGGTGGACTTTGTCAAATGCTTGGCTCCAGTCAAGAAGCTGCACATACAGAGTTGAACCGCAGCGTTCGGCTCGCTCCAACAACCTCCTGGCCACATGAATCGCCTGTGAGGTCGATCTGGTGGCTCTGAATCCATACTGTGTGGATCGCAGCTCAGGGTCACTGATAGTTGTTCCAAAGGTCCTCCGGAAACTGGGTTCTTGTTAAGGAGTTCAACTTAACTTAAGTTACCATAATACGGAAACCATATAATTTATTATAGACCGCTTTTATGGTAACTTAAATTCTCTTCCTTAACAAGAAGCTAGTATGTTGGGGACTGGCATTCTGATGTAAAGCATTGGTCCTAAACCCTAAACCCTAAACCCTATGCAGCGTTGCAGTAGGATGACTCCCCAAAGGTTTTGTGCCACATTTGCAGCCTCCCAAGAGCAGAGCCTAAGCCTCAAAAGCCCAAACCCGAAAAGCCAAGCCATACGGTTGATGATATAAATCCTGCATTACCCATAATAATGAATATACCATAATTCCCATAGTTTCGGGCCCTTAAGGTAATGCAGGATTTTTGTCATCAACAGTACTGCCATAGTGGCTCCAAGCAGAGCTTCCAACACTGCCTGACCTAAAGGCTGAAAGCTTAAGCCCGAACCCTCGACGGTTCATGGGGAGTTATAAAAGGGCGTATAAAGTCCCCTAATATGGAGTATAGCTATAGTTACCCTACTTATAAACCCAATAGCTTCAAAATCGCCGCAGGCCTTGTTTATGGCGTCGTGATCATTTGCGTTTGTGCGTGCGCCAGAACACTGCTGCAGGGATCTGGAGCGTAGTGACCCCAGTACGCAGTAGCAGAAGCAGTAACGGTAATAAGCAGTAGCAGCAGCAGCAGCAGTAGCAGTAGCGTTAGCAGCGGCTGCAGCAACAGTAGCAGTAGTAGTAGCAGAAGTACCAGTCGCAGTAGCAGAAAAAGTGGCAGCAGTGGCAGCAGAAGGAGCCGGCAGGAGCCGGCAGCAGCAGCAGCAGAAGTACTTGTAGTAGCACTCCTCTGACTCCGACCCTACAGCCAATCCAGTATTGATCAAAATGCCTTCATGAAGCGGTAAGTTGGGGGTGTGCCCTACGCAGGTACACTTTTCAGCAGATCAACGCCCCACGCGTCGGGGGCCGCTGGACTCGAGAAGATAGGGTCCCGGAGTTACCAGCCCGTCTTGTGCATCCTTCTCCGAGCCTTCTCCCCACTGATTCCTGACGCTGCTTAAAGTCAAGTTTAAGGTCCTTCCACCCGGAGCACCACCAAAACTCGGAACCCTACAACCCTCAGCCCAAACCTACACTCCTAGAAGCCTGCGGCCCTGAAGCTTTGAACCCCGGCAAAGGCACTCTTAATTCGGGCCCTGGGGTGGGTCCTCCGACTGAAGACTGGGACCTTGGGGCTAAGAAACAATCAGCTTGGTCTTCAGTGTTGGGTCTGGGGGGGATGAATATCATGCCATAATCATACAGGGACTATAATGGAATAGTTTTGGTTTTGCGGTGTGATGTTGCCATCATGATATAGGAAGTGCAAGGGAAGATCACTGCTACTAACACCCCCAAGATGCAACCTTGGACCAGTGAAGCACGCAAGCGTAATATAGCGACCTTAGTAACCCCCATGACTCATCCTAAGGGTTCTGTGCTACAAACATACCATAGTACCATAGCCTCTCCGAAGACCTTATCATTGTTGTGACGTTTAATATTCGTATGGTTGCTGTTATTACTACTGTTTTTATCATCAGCATTATTCAAGGCGAGTGCGTGAATCTGCCGACAGTGAGCCGCTGGCACGGTTCTCGGCCAGCGGGTTGAGGCTGCTTTAGGATCCAGGCTTTAGAGTGCCCAGAGTGTTGAGTGGGGTTAGGGTTGAGGGCTTTAGGGCTTTAGGGGTTTAGGGTTTAGGAGTTTAGGAGTTTGTAGAGTGCTTAGGTTCATGGGCATCTTTCGTAACAAGGACTGTTAGCGCCTTCAAGGCGAGTTTCCAGGATTGAGGGCTTTGAAGCTTCCCCAGATCGCTTTAGGGATTTATGCGCGGTGCACAGCTTTTCTTGTAAGGATCCAACATGGGTTGTGGGGCTTGTCTACAAGAAAAGACTTTAGTGGCTAGGTTATATGTAGGGTCGGTCATGAGCACCAATATGTGGGGTTATCGTCGTCGTCAAGCTAGAACTTTGCGTCTACTCTCCTGCTCTTAGGGAATATCTTTGATTTTCTCACAACATATCTCCAGGGGATTAATCAGAATGTCAGTTTTATTCTGGTCCTAAGGGCGGCAAAGTATAATGGCCTAGAGCCGTAGCCTATTTGCCAAGTCGCTTGATATTTCCAAAAAGGTGTTCAGGGCTTGCAGCGGCTCTCTTCAACCAAGAAACCTGACCAGGAACCTAAGCTCCGGCTTAAAGCGATGGGCAGAATGCCACACATCGGATGGCAAGCTTTGAGGTGTAGGGTTATGCAATAAACCAAGCCCTAATCCACAGGACCTCTGATGAATAGTTACCCTCTCTCTCTGATGAGGGGGAGTTTGTAATCAGAGGTCTACATCACGGTGTGACGGCTTTAGGCTTCCGGGTTTGGGGTTCAATGCAGGGTCTGAGAAATTGGTATACATATTCGCTACAGTGGTCGTAGAATATACTCCAGAGCGGTACGCTAATCATTCAGGGCTCTATATCCTAGAGCCGCCTGGTACCATGCCCCCTTCAGGGCTGAAAGTGTCTTGCGCTTCCTGGAAAAGCATTCAGAGAATTTGCTAATATAACAAGCAGCATTAGTGTGGAACCGTGGAATCCACGGCTTACTGCGTTACCGGTAGTAGAAGGTGGATGACGAGGGCTCAGAAAACCAAAGCTCAAGCTAAATCCGCTACGAGGTTCGTTGCCTTCATGTCGGCTGCCCAGCACGCCTTGACGGCCTCAGTGTTGGGCATAAGTTAGTTATAAGCCTGGTCTTGTGGCACTGTTGCGGCATGTAGGAGGCATCGACAGCAGCCAAATACCAAGAATTCGAGTAGTTCTGACCCCGCATCCACGAAGACTTCTCGGATGGCGCCGTCAAGGTGTCGTCGACCCAAAGTGCCAGTGGAGATCCCAAGGTACCCTAACCGTGCCACACCCTCATATTTTGGCACAGCAGTGAGGTACTTGCGAAGGACAGGAAGCCCTTGTACAGAAAGGCAGCTAGCACCCATACCAACACAATGAAGCACGTCAAAAACACTTCTCAAAAAATCCAAGAGAACCTCGAGCTTGCAAGAGCCAGTTCGTCCGTTCTAACAAAGGAGCCCTAAGCCCTAAACCCTAAGCCCTAAACCCTAAACCCTAAGCCCTAAACCCCAGAGCCAGTAACGGTTTTGACCAAGGAACCTCGAGCTGCTCCTCTACCTCGGCCTGGTAGCCATCAAGCTCCCTCTGCTCTGCAAGCTTCAGGCCAGATCCTGATAATTTGTTTCGGCGCCAGCCTGGGAATGAAAAGTATGTTGCGAAATTCTCTAACTGGGGTCTATAAGGGTTTGGGAGGCTTGTTCGCCTTTGGTTTTACACGGTTTTTGAAGTGTTTGCAGAAGATTTTACAAGGGCTTTTTATCCGGTGTTATAGGGTCTTTAATATCAGATATGCGAGAGGGATCTTACAAGGGGCTTGGGAGTTTCTTGACGGGCCCTTTGAGAGCCATGGAGCATTTAGAGCTCAGCGCCTTTGAGTTCATTTCGGTTTAGGGTTTAGGGTTCAAGGTTTAGGGTTTAGGGAGGGTTTGGGGTTCCTCTGCCTCAAGGATTCTGTGTAGAAGGGCTCCTTTCAGGGTTCCTATAAGATACGGGCCCAGTCTTCGCGCAAGCTCTCAATTTGAATTTAGATTTTAGTGCGAGGTTGTCGCCTATGAGGATTGCAGTATATATATAGAGAGAGAGAGAGAGAGAGAGAGATAGGACTCCTCACTATGAAATCAGTATATGAGTCCTTGGGAAGGTGGGCTTGTTGGGCTACCTGCAGGGTTTGGTGGTCGAGGGTCTACTTAGTGAGGGCGGACTGTTTAGGGTTTAGCATGAGCTTTGCGCCCTGCATCTTGAACCCGAAACCCCAACCCTGGGAACCCTGAATTAATCCTAAACCGTAAACCCTAAGCCCTAAGCAATGTAAGCCCTTCAGCCTCAAAGTTTCGACCTGAACCCCTGGACCCCAGTCCAATGAGCCCTAAACTGCAAACCTGCCATGGCCCGAGCCGCCCTGGAAGTTTGTTGTGGGTGGGAGTCAACCCAGCAAACCCCCAAACCCACCAAAACCACCAAAGCCCCAATCCCCAAAAGCCCGGAGCCCTAAACCCTAAAACACGAACCCTGAACCCTAAACCCTAAAACCCTAAACCCACGGTTTAGGGTTTAGGGTCCCTAAACCCCAAAACACGAACCCTGAACCGTGATGGCCAGGCAGAGTTCATGCCAAATCTCGGCATGGAGTTGGGGCCCTGGCTGACCTTCCGCCATTCCTAGGGCCTTCAGAGGGCCTCCACGGTGTGGGATAAGAGCTTTCAACCCCAAACCCCAATCCCGAAACCTCTTCATATGTATATTTAAATGTTAATGGCCTTAGCGATTTTTGTCCCTTTTGGGCCCCTGGGCAGCCCCTGGGGGACAAAAATCGCTGATTTGGCAGACCTTTCCAGCCTGAGGTCTGCCAAATTAGTGATTTTTGTCCCTTGGGCCTGGGGGGTGTATAGTAGTCACTTCTAGGGTTTAAAGCATACTTGGTTGGCCTTTAGGGTTTAAGAAGAAATTGTATTATTTCCTCATGTTTTGGGATTCTTTGGGCGGGTCGGTTTTTTACTACTACACTGCTGGCCTAGTGATTTCTTAGCCCAGCTAATCGTAAACGCTGAACCCTAAACCCTAAACCCTAAATCGTTTGGGAGAAAAGGGTTTGGGCTCTGGGGGTTAGGAGTCCAGGGTTCTGGGGCCTTCCAGGGTTTGTTTAGGGTTTAGGGTGTGGGGGTGTGGGGTTTAGGGTTTTAGAGTTTGGGGCTTAGGGTTCAAGGGTTTGGGGTTTAAGGAGTAGGGTTCAAGCCTTTTTTTTGGGGTGGTTCTTCGGATTTGGATCGTTGGTTTTCTGCCTAGCCACCCGACGGCTTCCGAACCTCCTCTTGGTCTGCTTGAAGTGTCTGCAATTGCTTTGAAACCTTGAACCCTCAAAGCCCTAAACCCGCAAAGCCTAGAAGCCTTTCACCCGTGGCGCCGAGGTGCGAGGTTCAGAGGTTTATGTTCTTACAGCGATCGCTCTTCCTGACGGTGGCGGTGCGCTCCGGGCATCGGACAGCAGGGTGTAGGCGTTCCAGGCTTCAGGACAGTGTTGAGGTTGAAGGGCTTTCGAGTCTAGGGTTTAGGGGTTTAGGTACGGCTTACAATTATCGGCTTATGGATAAGTGCTTCTGATTGAAGGTTTTGGGGAAAGTTAAGGGTTCTCAATGTTTACAGGGCGTTTCACGTATGAGAAGTTATGGCACCGTTGCTTCGTGGCCTGAAGCTGTGCGTGACCCAATCTAACAAGCCTAAAGGTGTTGCGCTTTGAAGTATAGGGTTTAAATGGGCCTTCAGGGTGTAGGGTTAAAGGGTCCAGGGTCGCAGGGTTGAGAGCTCAAGTGTCGGGTTCAGCAGTTCTTGCCGTGGCGAGTGGCGTTAAACAATGGGGGTTGTCCGTGACATGAGCTCTTGTTCCCATCTCTAACATCCCTAGATCGATTCCAAAGTCCATTCTTCGACGCGGCCCATATCAGGAATAATTTGGGCTGTAGTTCACATGCGGCCGGTGTCTTTAATCTTCGAATCGTCTACTGTAGGGGCCTTAACAAGTAGAATGAGGCTGTGGGCTCCTTGTACTATACTTATAATGAGGAACTCTAAGGAATCATATTGGCAATTAATTACTTAGGCTTCTACGTTACCAGCGGCTGTAGAGCGCCATCGTTCCCCGGGTGCCTCACAACTCCGCAATTCCATCGCAGGTATACCTTTCATGGTTTAGGGTTCAGGGTTTAGGGTGATATCCGTTGGTTCAAGTCTAGAGACTTCTATCAGAAACTGGGATGCGAGTGATGAATTTGGCTTCTCATGATTTAATTTGGTTTCCGCACAGGGCGCCAAAAAGATGTGTTCGGTCTCCCTCCTTACCTCCTTAGACGAGACTCGGCAACCTCATCTCGACGCACGTTTTTATCTTGCCATATTGTTCTACTGTTCTGTCAAACCTGTTTACCTAAGTATTTTGCTACGTATATGTTACTATACTGAGATATGATTATAAGGCAGCCCCTGAACCCGGCATACTCGGCCGTCGCTAACAGGCGTCCCTGGGCATCTGGGTCTTCTCTTCCTATGCATTCAGCCTGACGTTTGGGAAGCTTGGGCATGCATGTAGCCTTCTGGGGGCAGGGGCCGGGCAGGGGTGCCCTATATGCCAGCCCCTATAAGCCCTAAACCCTCAAGCCTAATTGAACATGGCATTCTAGACGTGTCCGTTTGGGTGCAGCAGGCATATCGAGCCCCTTCGGGGACTTGGAGCTCGCGAGGTGCGATTGGATGGTTATCTTTACCATGCCTTTTCGTGGGAGTTTGCAGCGACGAAGCTCAATGACTCCAAATCCCCGTACTTGAGGACCACATCTCAAAGCATACTGAGGATCCCCGTAAACATCGAGGCATATTCCTTCTCTCGCGGGGGGCTTGAAGTCCCTAAATCAACGACAACCCCTCAGCCCCTGGTGTGTTTAGCCGCCCCGCATTGCCGAGGAATGTGGCCATGGATCAGCTCGGACCTCGGAAAACAGAAGCTAAGGCAAAGGCTTTATATAGGGTCTTTACATTGTTTTTGTCTGTCTTGCAATATAGGGGCCCATTGTACTACAATCAGAATACGGACCCCCCCCAAAACAAAACAATACATAGTATAGGTAATTATTAAGGCCCCTATAGTAGGTATGGGACGGTTTTGTCATAGGTGCCGGAATACTTTCCTGAGGGTTCCTGATCTCCTAAACCTAAGCCCTCCTGAAGGGGCCTTAAGAATTACCTATAAAAATTTTAAGTATAGTATCATATACCGCAAGACCCTACTCTAATTATCAAGGCCCTATGTTACACCCATTACTCCGACTCTGCGGACACCCTAAACCCTTACACCCATTACCCCGACCTCTGCGGAGACAGTGAGGCCCGAGTTTGCAGATCAGCTCGACCTCCGTGATGCGGAGTTCACTGGGCAGAGCCTTGAATCATGGTTTGAGGGGTTTAGGTTAGAAGCTGCCCCCACCCTGTAATAGTGACTAGAAGGATTTGCATTGGGGGCCCTATCATATTCCTACTATACCACTATTACAGGGTGGGGGCCCCTTCTAAGGTTTAGGTCTTAGGGAAGGGAGTTCTGAGGTCTTGTTCGGCTTTAGAGTGTAGGTTTGGTCAGCACCTAAGCATGATGGGCACAATGAAGGGGCGGTATGAAGGGGGGATTCACGAAGACCTGTTGAGATCCATATACTGCCCGAGTTCCCTGAACGTTGCTTGGACCCTATACCCGCAGCTTCAGTTCCTGCAACCCTGACCCCTAAACCCTATAAACCCTAAACCTAGACTGTAAACATAAATAACCCTAAACCCCTAAACCCCTGAACCCTCAACCCTAAACCTTCAACCTTCTAGCTGCTGTTTTGGAGGTTTTGGGCGGAGAGACCTGGGAGAGGTTCGTAAAAAGTGGGAAGCTCACGGGACGCTTCCGGGGTCGCCGGGAGGGCCCTCTGCCCTTTTTTGACTTCGAGACAAGAGCCCTGATACAGCCGTAGGAAGTCATAACAAGAAGCTCCATGTCATTTGCAGAAGTTTTTTAATTCTTTATGGAATCCCTTCCTGAGTCCTTTCGAATCTTGTAAATCCTTCTAGTCCGAAACCACAAGCCCAATAGAGTGCCTGATTACAGAAATCCTGTAAATCCTCCACAAATCTTCCACGATCGCCTTCTAGGAAATTACTCAAAAGCCCTAGCACCCAAACCCAAACCCTATACCCTCAACCCCAAGTCCTAAGTCCAGGAAGTCCTACGGTCACTACAGTCTCTCTCTCTCTCTCTATATATATATATAGTTTATACTTATATGTATACATATGTGTAGACATATATATATATATATATATATACACATGTATGTATGTATATATATATATATATATATATATATGTGTGTGTGTGTGTGTGTGCATAGGGATGTTTATGTTTATGTATATGTATATGCATGGGAAAATGAACCCCAAATGAGGAAGCTTCCCGGCTACGGCCCTCCGGGCATGGGAAGCCTGGGGCCAAGGGGAGGCCCCAACGGCCCTCCTGGGAGGCCGGCTCGGGGGGTTTGGGGGGGTCTTAGGGGTTTAGGGGCTTTAGGGGTGTAGGGAGTTTGGGGGTTTAGGGAGTTTAGGGAGTTTGGGGTTGTAGGGGTATAGGAGTTTTCAGGGTTTCGGGTTTAGAGGTTTAGGGTTTTGGGTTTTTTTGGGTGGTTTTGGGTTTTCAGGGTTGAGGGAGTTTGGGGTTAGGGAGTTTGGGGGTTAAGGGTCAGCCTTTTGGCCTGTGTGTGCCACTAAAACCCTTGGCCTAAACCCCTAAGCCTTCCCGCGAGCAACCGCGAGCGAGGCCCTTCGGCAGGCCTTGTGGCCTTGTGGCCGGGTTCAGCCGTTCTTACGCCACGGGTCTGGTTCACCCTGCGCTGGAGGATTCAAATACAATCCCTACAGAATGCGTAAAGAGCCTTTGGAACTGTAGAAATATAACAAGTCCCGTAAACACACACTGGGAGTACCTAGATGGGCTAGGGGCCTAAACCCCAAACCCCAAACCCCTTAGCCTTAAACCTTAGCCCTAAACCTTAGCCCTAATCTTTAGCCTTAAACTTTAGCCCTAAACCTTAGCCCTAAACTTCAGCCTTAAACTTTAGCCCTAAACCCTAAAACCCTAAGCCCAGTAAACCCTAAACCGAGCGCTCGCACCCGCTCGCATGTCGGCTTCGGGGGCACTTTTCTGCTCACCGGCCCCGGCCTCTTTTTAGTGGTGGAGTTTAGGGTTTAGGGTTTAGGGTTTAGGGTTTAGGGTTTAGGGCTTAGGGTTTAGGGCTTAGGGTTTAGGGTTTAGGGTTTAGTGGAGTTTATGGGTTCAGGGTTGGAGGGGTTCAGGGTGTGCAGGGTCTAGTCTAGGGTTTATCCAGGGTTTAGGTTTTGTGGTTTAGTGGCTTTAATCGTTCGGGGGGGCGCAGGGCTTAAAGTAGTGCGATTTTCATGGAGTCTGACCTCCCGAAATCTTGCAATCTTTTGAGAAGCCGGTCGATAATCCGTTCTCAGAACCATCTTTGAGAGCTAAGTTCAGGCAGAACCATCTTTTAGAGCTTAGTTAAGGCCGGCCGTAGCCGAGAGCCTCAGTTGAACCTCGATCGGCTACCAGGGCTTCGTTGGCCTCCATGCCTCCCGCATACCAGCGCGACACTCAAGCACTGTATCTTCAGTCTTTGGCCTTATCTTACCTTTGGTTAGTAGGGAATGGAGGAATGGGGTACAATTTTACCTACTATTACTACCATTCTTCCGTTCCCTACTAACCAGAGGTAAGTTATGGGCTTGACGGGGTGTCCTATGAAGGTTCTGTTAGGGTACTATAGGGTTACCATGAGGGCGGTACGATGGGGTTACTATGAGGGCGTAGAATCTCCGGGTTCCCGGACGAAGGGCCAAGCTTTTGAAGTTTGGAAGTGTGTCGGGGCGTGTTGAGTTCAGGGTATTCAGGGTTTTGCTTTCCGGCTCCCACGTAAACCCTGAGCATTAGATCGTAACCCCTCAAACAGTGTCAAACCCATGCGTGCAGATGAAAGCATGACGTATCTCCGGCACTACTTGGAGGATTAGTGGAACGTATAAGTAGGTTACATATGGGTGAAGTCACAGTTGCCTCAAGTGGTGTTGTCCTACTTACGACTCTACTCCAGCCAAGATACTTGGACTCCTCAAGGATATATCTAGACAGCTCACTTGGGGCATTGACGACCCCCTTCATGAGCTGCTTTCCAAGTTCCATGCTCTCGAATCCGAAGGAGCTGACACCGGAGACCCTCACTATAGCCCTTGTTGAAACCACTATGAAGATCCTTCTTCCTGATAACACCCTCATAGATGAGATCCTGATAAGACTCAGACCCTTAGTATTAAGATCCTTCTTCTTGATAACACCCATATATATATATATAGATATATAACTTCGTGATAAGACTCAGACACTTAGAAGATCCATGCTAAGGTCTTAGTGTCACTGAAACAGCGCTTCAGGACCCGGCACAGCCTCTCGCCACCGATGGGCGCCCCTCAGCCCGCGACCCAGGGAGCCGGCGACCCTCTCGTTAGTAACGAGGTTGGGAGTTTAGGGTTTAGAGTTTAGGGTTTAGGGTTTAGGGTGTCTCGCCGCGCAGCGGCAGTATTTTCTATGTAGGATGGCGCCCCAACACTCCCAGGGGTGTGAGGGGCGGCATATCTACGTCTAGCCTTCGAATGCGATTCCACCACCAAACAATTACACATTGGTTCCTGACCTTTTCCCACCCGCTGTGAGAGTACACAGGCTACCACCCAAAATATTGCCTTTTAGGGTTTAGGGCTTACGCCCTCAATTGGGCCAGGTGGCCAGGCAGGGGGGGTCAGGGGGGGCCAGGGCGGGCTTGGGGGGGCCAGGAGAGTCAGGGGGCTCTCTGCCACGGCCAGGGAAATCTGCCAGCTGGGGGGCCTTCTGGGCCGGCCTGGGGCCTTTTCTGAAGGGAGCCAAATGGAAAACACCATCAAGGGTCGTCAGGTTTAGGGTGTTCTAATCTCTTGAGATTCGAAGGAATTCCCTCTGCGAATATGGGCGCCACGCAAGGGGCCTAATGGCTTGGCTCAGCCCTAGGGGCTGAATTCGACCACTCTCCAATCCAGAGTTACTGCCGGATTTCCTTCTGGGTCCGGGCACCCTGAGAAAAAGGGTGGGTACGGCCTAAGCAGGCCTGGGTGGGGGTTTAGGGTTTAGGGTTTAGACGAGTCTACCTGAAAGTACACGGGGCGTCATCTCAAGGAAGAATACTATACCTGACGACACAGGGGGGCTTCTTATACTGATTTCAATGAAGACTATGGGAACCCCTTTAGAATGAACGCTATGAAGCTGTATTCTAATTGTTAAGCTCCCTATATTATACAATCCTTATGGCCTTATTCGTTTACAGGGCATCTGTCAAGATAAGCTGAAAACGGCTATTCCTTGCTTAAGGAGTACTATGGGTTTTGGGGATGATGGGAATGGAGCATTTACAGGGACCTTTACAGACACAGCTTCAAGCACGTTAAGGCTTGTTAAGGATCCCTCTATAATTCAAGGTGCACTGCTTCATGGAGCGTGTTAGCACTCCAAGCCCCATGCATTCCTTCGACTCCTCTGAAACTCTGAGCTTGGACTCCGTGCAGGAGCTTTGGTGGTGCTTACAACTCCGGAATGATCTAGAGTTGGAGCGTTCTAAGCCTCATGCCCTCAAGCTAGAGTACAGGGAACCATCAAGATAAAGTCTAGGTAATCCCAGCACGAAGCATCCTCTTCTCATGTTCCAACTTTGTGGAGTTCACACCCCAAACCCCAAAACCCTAAATATACACTCCAACTTGCCTCCTTAAGCTTTGTAACTGTCGATGTACCAGCAGCCAGCCTTAAGATGCCGCCGTTAAAAGGACTCCTGGCATGAATCTAAGTCTCCCTCTGGGGTTTGGGAAGTTGAGGTTTTGTTGCGTGTTCTGGTTTTTGTTTGGCTTCGTGGGTGTTTGGGGTTTTGACTTTTGCGGTTTTGTTTGCTGGGTGGTTTTGGTATTAACTCGGCATGTTCTCAGGCGCAGCTTGATGGGAGTGCCGCGGCTGCACGATGGAAGCACTAAGCCTCGAGCCCAACTATACTAGTCCATGGGCCTCATCAATAATTACCGATAGTGTGCTGATTGCAGTTGTAAGTACCATTGCCGATACTGTGCTTCCAAAACCCTTGTGTAATGACATGGTGTAGATTGCCTCGAATGTCGCTCAAACATGATTTTGGTAATTATTATGTCCACTCAGGTGGCCCTAAATGTTACTAAACCCTAAACCTTAGCCTTGGGTTACACCCAGCCGGAGCCGGATCCACCAGTGCCAGCTACAGTCATCCCCAGTCCTAAAGGTGTTACTAGTATCATAGGGGCCGCAATAAAAAGGGTCTTTATAGGATTTTATACTATGTTTTTCTGAGTTTGTCAGGGTTTAAGAGGCCTGTATAGGGTCTTGTAGGATCCTGAATAATTAGAGGGCAGTTTTGAACTACATTCCAGGGCCATCCGATAGATGCCTTCAGTCCCTAGAGCCGCGAAGAGTTCACGTACTCAAAAGTTACTGAAGTAATGCTTTTGACCTCATATACATTTCTATGTATATATGTACTATATGGGGATGTCATTGCGAATTTTGCAGATCTCTGTAGTAGCTCTTGGACGGCCTTCACAAGTGCTGCGGCCGGTCGATCCAGCCGTTTCCAAGCTGGGCAACTAGGGGTGCTTTACTTGGGGGTGCTTAAAGCAAGGATACTACCCCTGTGGGACGGCATTAGGTCTGAAACTCCCACACAGGAGGCCTTTCCGCGCTTTGGAGCAAGTCACTTCACTTGCAGCCTTGCTTAACTTCTCGCAGATGTTCTACTTGATTGGCTAATATGTTTCAGTCAAGTCTCTCTGAATGAGAACCCTAAACCCTAAACCCTAAACCGCAAACCTTAACACGAAATCCGAATCTATGAGAGTCTGTGCTTCCTCTGCTACTGTTGCAGGCTCCGCCGGCGGCCTCGTTTCAGTCCGGACATGGAGGTGCAAAGGGGATGAAGGTTTAGGCTTTAGGGTTTCGATTTTAGGCTTTAGGGTTTAGGGTTTAGGGTTTAGAGTTTAGGCTTTAGGGTTTAGGGTTTCGGGTTATGGCTGCTTCAGGGTTTTGGGTTTTGAGGTGCACGCACGGGCTTTTTTAGAGCTCGTTTATAGGTTGCCCTTAGGGCCGGAGGGTTTAGAGTTTAGAGAAACCCTAGACCCAAAATCATGTCTGGACCCTAGACAACCTACCTTTTGACGGACTTGTGTGAGGACATGATAATAATGTAGTGAGAAAGGCTAAGCAGGTAGATTACTTGGGTTCAGGTGAACCCTCATCTCGCAAAGAGCTCGGGGGTTTTGGTGAATCCTGGAGCCTGAATTTAGGGTTTAGGGTGCAGGGTTTACGGATTTGGGTTATGATAATAAATGGGTTCTGGTTGGCTAGATGATACCGGGGGTCGAGTACTTGGAGGCGAGGACTGCGTGACTAAGTAAGGTTGTATGTGCCTTGGTTGGGGTTATACGTATTGATAATTTGTTATCCGCTTTTATTCCCCTAGTTGCTAGGTCCCATGATCGTTTATGGCGGCTTCATTTCTGTGGTTGAACTCGCAAGTCAAGCTCGCACACACATACACCATGGGTCCCCAACACTTGTTGAAGACCTAGAAACTCCTTCACACTCCTTCATCAAGAAATGAGCTTTACATCATATCAAGGATTCATCTATTGTTAGAGTTCCTGCTCCTCGTCGTCAAAGTCTGTTCAGACGTGATGCTACGGCATCAAAGAACAGTGAAGCGTGTCGTGAAGAGGCAGGAGGGCTATGTACTCTGGCCTTCGGTTGTTTACGGTATAATGACTTCGCCAGAAGCGAACAACACCCGCTACAACCACCTTATACAGCCCAAACCCTAAAAATTTACATCAAAAGCCAATAGTTTACAATTTTCCTCCGCAAAGGCGTTTCCAGAGTCTGCGGGTCACAGCTCCCAAAAGAGCAGCCCTTCCGACCCCACTCAGACAAACCCAAAACGCTTACACTGAACCTTGAATCCCAACTAAACCTTTGAGGGTTTAGGGCTGCGGGTTTATCTCCCTAAGTCCCAAACCAGAACCCAAAGCCAAAAACTTTAAACTGTCGACGTCCAGGAGGTGGGGGAGGAGGAGGTTCCCGGACCTCCTACAACATCGGTGCCTGGGCCGCACCGCCTTGGGCTTTCAACATTTCGGCGGAAATAGGGTTTTCTTCAGAGGACTCTCTGAGATGATATCCTTTCAATCGCGTTTTATTAGAGGTTCGGCTCTGTTGGATTTCCGGTGAGCTTCGCCGGCGGGCGCTGCATTCCCTGAGCCCCGAAGGCCCGAGGCACTGAAGGCCGCTGCGAGTCCTCCAATGCTTTCCATTCCTGCCGTTCATGCGATATGGGATTTCGGAGTTGGTATGGTTCAGGGTTTAAGGTTTAGGGTTTAAGGGTTTAGAGTTTGAAGTCAGAAGTTCTCTAGACACAGGCACCTCAATGAAGGGACGGTTCGGGCAAGTCCCAACTCCTGAAATCCCCGAGGCCCCACCTCTCCAGAAAGCCTTCCTTTTTTGGCCAGTCACCTCTTAGAAGGACATTTGGTGTGAGTATGTAGGGCCTTGTAGAATGATTGCCTATATTGTTTTGGGGGTTCCTTATTATAACAATAGTATAATGGGCCCCGAAGCCCCTATATTACACGGAGTAGCCCTAACCTCTTAACCCTCAACTTCCGAGACCCGGAGGACTCCCAGACCCACCGACCGAGAAAGCCACCCCGACAACTTCGACTCCGAGCGAGTTGGTAGTAGTCAGCAATCGTGCGAGTCATAATTTTCCGAATTATAAGTATGCCGAATGCAGGAATATGGCCTAATCTCCCAAGTTATCAATCAAGGTCTCTATATCGTGCCATGAATCCGGAGGGGGTACAGGGAATAGCTTTGGCCCCGACAACAAATCCCAGCAAATCCCCTGAATCCTGGAACTTCCTAAGCACAGCTTGAAGCCTTATCCCCATGGCTCAAAGTATCAAAAGCCTTCTGCGGTGTTTCTGGGCTCAGTCGCCTTTGACTGTGAGCTCTTGCAACCGGATAGGTATCAGATCCCTACCCGAAACCCTACACCCCCGAACCTTGAACCCTAAACCCTAAACCCCTACACCCCCTAATGCCCCAAAGCCCTAAAGCCCGAAGATCCTGGCGAAGGGAGTAGGGTTTTGGGTTATACTATATTACAACTATCAGATTATCATGGCCCCTATATCCCTAAATCCCTTATAGTATCCCTTGAAGGAACCCAGCTCGAGTTATTGATGCCCCCATCTTAGCCAAGGGAGTATGGCCCGAGCTGGAAGCTCGATGGTCTCCAGCGGCTCAGGGGTGGCTCGACGCGACACGGTGCCGGGTTTTGTGCGTCGGCTCGAGCGTTGGGGTTTAGGGTTGTGTGTTTGAGGGTTTAGGGTTTAAGCTCTAGGGTCTTTTGGGTTCAGGATGTTGTTTGCAGTTAGTTCTTAGTTTTCTTTTTGTGGGCAAGAGGTTGATGATTTGGCGGTGAGGACCCGTTGTCTGGTTCATAGTAGGTAGGCTTGCTGGGTTTGGCGCTTGGGCTTTCGGTTCTTCTGGTTTGTGGCTTTAGGGCTCCATGGCTATGAGGCGTTTTGGGTTTTGGGGGCTTGAAAGGGTGTTGGCTCTGGAGAGGTTTAGCGGCGCTTAGTGGGGGTATCTGCAGATAGACGGCACCGAAAAGTCTTCAAGATACCAATACCGGACATATAGTTCCCTAAGCCCTAAACCCTATACACTTTTTCGGTTCATCCCTTGGCTCCAGTCGACCTTGGGCGGGGAGCCTCTCGTCAAGCTTTGCCTCGGACAGCTGAGGAAGACAGCCTTATCTCATGAGAATATCTTGAATTTGGGCATCGTGCAGCTGTAGTACATGCATAAGAAAGGCGGGGGTCGTCATTTAACAGGGCATCTAAGAGCCCCTGTTCTGCCTTGTAAGGCCTCCTGACTTTGATGATGTGCAGCATTGATAGCCTGCTTAGCATGCGGGGCAGGACAGTTCAGGGCAAGTTTCGAAGGCTAGTCTCTACTGAAGTGTCAGAGACTCTCTGAGGGCCTCTGATCTGCAACTTGTGCGACTCTTCAGAACTGTTCATGAGTGCGTGTGTGTTTTTTTGGCGATCGTTTTCGTGACTCGATGCGGGCCCCCACCTTCGATAGTAGTCGCAGCAACAGCTTCGAAGGCTTCCTTAATCGCGTGCAAAGACGGGCAAACAGGCAGGCAGGCAGATCGAGCTTAAGGAGTATTCCTTCCTTACATCCAAAAGCTTTAAGCTTTTTAACCCTAAACCGCGTGCGCCCAGGATCCTGAGATGCAAGCGCTAATCAAGCCACCCCTGCACGTCTTCTGAAGAGATCGGTGGTTGTTGAATACACAAGATCCCGAAGAGCCTGGTATCCCTTCGTGAAGAAACGTTCCTTGAGGCATGCAGAGTTTTGATCCTGATCTTAGAACATGAAGCTATATAGGGTTTCTGACTTTGACTTTAAGGAGAGGGTCCGCCCACTTGCGGCGACTCAGAGTACACTGCAAGCTACACCATCCCCGAACCATGTTCGGCGACGCAGGCACATAGGGCCCACAAACCTTTGTTCGGTATGGCCCGCAGACCCTGAGACTGTATCAGCCTGAAACCTCGGTCCGACAGGGTTTTCAGTATCAGTAGCCAGTATCCTGGGGTGTGATAGCATGCGGCTTGGAAGATTCAGGTAATGTGGGACTCTGAGGAATCGGGCCTTGGGCAGGCTATTTCAGAAGCCGTTCTTGAAGATGGTTTCCGATTTCTCCATCGTACGGTCTCCAAAGCAGCCCAGGTAGAGGGTCTAGCGTTCCAACGTAGGTAGACACCAGTTGTACAATCGGGTTTTGGGATACCCAACAACTTCATCACTACCACAAGTAGGGATCATCCGGGGCTCACTTGCCAATTTTTCAATCCCCTTTAAAACGGATTTTCGAAATCGCAGAGGCATTGACACTGAATGCAACCACTAGCACTGCATGTGCTCTTTCCACTGGTCGATTCCAGCGCACCCTTTCTTCAGTCTTAATTCGCTCATTGCTCTCCAAGAGGCGAGAGACTTGCAAGAGATATCAGCGACTTGGCGCAGCTAATGCCCGCAGCGCACTGATGCCTTGAATCCGCCCCTCGTTATCACAAAGACCTCAAGTCTTGAGCCTGTTTCCGATCCCCCCGCAAAGCTTACCTCCTCCACCTCAAAGTTTGGAGCCAGTTGTTTGGCTTCAGGAAAGGAAGCGGCACGATTTTGCACAACGTTTCAGGTAGACTCTGATAAGAGGCAGCTGTTTGGGAGGTTTGCATGCGGACTAGGAGTATGTAGAAGCGCGACAAACCTTGATTCAGCCTCGTAGACGTCGCGGCGTGCACGTGCGACATTACCGAAACCCACACCGAAGAAATCAAGCCAACAAGCACAACACCATGACGGCGCCTGTACGCGCCCGAGGAGTTCTACATCCGTGCGAAACCACAGCGAGAGCGCAATTTCAGGAACAATTGAAGTCCAGGCATGTGCGCAAACACTAAAGGCTCAAGTAAACTCAGGGCCTATCCTCATTTTCGCCTGGGTTGTAAGCGCATTTTTCAAGAGACTGCAGAGCAAAACGTTACGTGAGAACGAGTTTTCGAGTAGTCCTGAGTTGCCAGACTCGCCCTACTTAGGTAGGGTCAAGGATTGAAGCATGAGGCAAGAGATAAAGTGCCACAGGTCTTCATTTTGCTCACGCCGCCGCCTCCGCTAGTTGTCCCAACGCGCACGAGAGGTTCGCATGTCCTGTGGCTTTCCCCCGCCTCACCCCCCGCCCCACCGCCCCAGACCGCTCGGAAACGTGACTGAACACACACCAGGGACATACCAGGGAAAAAGAGGCGCGCAGGCCTTTTAGAAGGCCTGGAGAATGAACCCTAAACCCTAAACCCTAAACCCTAAACCTTAAACCGTGGCCTGACAGTGGGAAAGAAGAGAAGGGCCCGGAGTCGAGGAGACGAAGGGGGCACAAGGGAAAGACAAAGCCTTCCGAGGAACGCAGGAGAGGTGATGAGAGGCACCTTAAGGTCAACATGGAAGCTGTATGCCCCGTTTTGGGGGATAAAGATGCTGTTGTTCGCCCCCGTCCGCCTCCGCACCCCTCGACCGCGCGAATGCTTTTTTTCTTCGACTCCCCTGCTGCATTTGATGAGATGATGTGCGTGGGTCAGACAGCTGCTTCTGGCGATGGGTGTGCGGTTCGTGAAAGCGCTACTGTGTGGGGGATTAGGTTTCTTCAGGGACCTTGGCCTTCCGCCGCCTTAGTTGCTCAAAGCCCGGCCGCACCGGACCCGTTCGCCGTGAGCAGGCGCCAGCCGGGTGCTGATTTCAACGTCTTCAGAAGGGGTTTAGGGGTTTAGGGTTTAGGGTTTTAGGGCTTAGGCTTTAGGCGTTCAGGGTTCAGGGTTTGGCGGTTTAGGGTTTAGGGTTAGTGAGGTCGAAGATGAAGGGGCGCGGCATGAACGGCGAAGAAGATAAGCGTGGACTCGGCGAAACTAGATGAGCAAACCCTCAGAATGAGGACATCAACAAATCGTATGTCAACAGCTGCCTGGTATATGTATGTATATATATAATTTATATATATCATGTATGTATGTGTACACACATACACACGTATGTCTACTAGTGCGGTGGTGTTCATTACCACATTGTGATTGTTCGATGGGATGTCAGTATGTGCCATAGGTGCGTCCTATCCTGTTGTTGACGTTGCTGGTTCACAAAGCCTTAGTGTAGGAACTTGATTAAGAAACCCTGGGCCCTTAACCCCGAAGTAGTAGGATGAATCTAAGGAACCCTAATAAAGGCCCAAGGTTTCTTACTCAGGGGGTTCCGACATTAAACCCCAAGCTTCAACCCCACTCTCCGCGAAAACACATCGGAAGTGTACGGACGCATACACGGAGACAGAGACATAAGCTTCTATGGTCAGGAGAGGCCCCCCCAGAAAGCGGTCTAGCCCGACAAGGCTAAAAGAAGACCCCCATAAAACAAAACCTAAACTCCAAACCCTGTTAAATACCCCTAAGCCATCTAAGCCCCACACAAGAACTCCAAAGTATTCCGCCTTGCCGTAGGCGGAGCTCCGGTCATGGCGACGTTGGCAGACTCCTTCCTTCAGGAGCCTCTGCTTGGAGTCATTCGGGTTTAGGGTTGAGATGGTTCAGGGTTGGGGTTTCAGGTTTGGGGGTTTAGGGTTTAGGAGTTTAGGGTTTAGGCGTTCATGGTTGGGATTTAGGGTTTAAGGTTGAGGGTGCAGGGTTGAGACTAACAGTTTATGGCTTAGGGTTCGTTGAACCCATGGCAGGTTCCTACCGTCCCTGGTTAAGGAATGGTTTTCACAACGTCCTAAGTGGGTGGTTGTCAAGATTATGGTCCCTTTTTTGGATCCTGAATATAGTACGGCACCTCATATTTAGGGCACTCAAAAAGGGACCCTAATTTTGACAACCACCCAAATATGTATTACATTTTGATGAGGACTTACGAGAAGGCCGAGGCTTAAATCAAGTGGAGTCTTGGAGTCTTTAGGTTCTTGAATGAGGGGTGCCTTTCAAAAGGGTTTCGGCAGATTTTTTGTTCATCCCGGGTTTGGGTTTCAGCTGAAAGTTAGGGGGGTTTCGGGGTTGGGACTTGGGGTTTAGGGTGCCGGATTTAGGATTTACAAAAGGGTGTGGATTTGAGGTTTAAGATTCCAGGCTCGGGCCAAAGTTGAGCCCGAAAACCCCGAACCCCACGAACCCTAAACCCCAAAACCCTGGATCCCAAGCCCTAAACCCAAACCGAACCCTAAACCCTAAACCCTAAACTCAAACCCGTAACCTTCAAAAGCCTAAACCTTTGATCCTTGAAACCCTAAGCAAGAGCCCAAGACAGCTCCGCTGCCTTTTGGAGTTTTCTTGGCCCCTTTCACCTGGCCTCCGAACCTGAAGCCCACTACAGAATCCCCCGAAGGGGCTCTTGAAGAAGCACTCAAAAGTAACTTGAAAGCCTTAAACAAATCAATCTAGAACCCTTCTAAAACCCTATGTAACCCTGTGTATCCGTTCAAAACCCATAAAACCATTTGAAGGAACCCTAAACCCTCTAAACACCATTTAAACCCCGGAGGAACCCTAAAGCCCGGATTTTGCGGGTGCGGGCAGGATCTTGAAACGCCCATCAGGAGTTTCCGAAAATAGGGGATCCTAAAACAGTACATACCCCAAATAGTAGGATCCTTCTTACAAGAGCCCCAACAGACGGTGTGCGGGCAGGATCTTGAAGATCTCGAGGAGCCGGATCCCGAGGCTGTTCGGGAGCCGAGGAGTCGCAACCATTTTCGGTGTTTTCGTGTTTGGTTGGGGGCTTAGGGTTTAGGATTTAGGGTTGGGGGGATTGTATTCTTGAGGTCGATATTCAGTGAGTTTGGGGGAGTATGTTCTTTTAGGTTGAACTAGCATTGTAGGCTTTAGAGCACTAAAGTCTTTGGGCTTGATTAGGGCTTCAGGCTCTGGGGTATTATCTTTTTCTTGCTTACGGAGGACAAGTATTTGGAAACAGGGAGCAGTCTTTCACGTGCCTTCCTTTCCGAACGGCCCACTTTTCAGGGAGTGGGGGCCTTAGGTGATTGGTCTGAACTTGAGCACAAGGGTGCTTACTACCCACCAGGGCCTACTTTGCAGAGGCGTATATGAATCATGAGATTAGGTTTGTTCAATGGTATGCTATCGTTTTGCTATAGAGTTATATAGACGTACATAAACCCTAAACCCCGAAGCCCTAAGCCCTAAACCCCATAAACCCCAACCCTAAACCCTAAACCCTAAACCCTAAGCCCTAAATACCAAAAACCCTAAACCCCATAAGCCCCAAACCTGCTACCCACTGCCAGGCCGAGGAGCAAGGACCTCAGACTTCTTCTTCGTTTCTTAATCTTTTGGGGTTTTGTGGGATTTGGGGTTTTAGGGTGGTGTTTTTTTTTGGGAGGTTGCTTTAGGGTTTAGGGCCTTCTGCTTTGGGGGGTTTTATGGGATTTGGGGTTTAGGGTGGTGGGGTTTTGGGAGGTTGCTTTAGGGTTTAGGGCCTTCTGCTTTGGGGGGTTTTATGGGATTTGGGGTTTAGGGTGGTGGGGTTTTGGGAGGTTGCTTTAGGGTTTAGGGCCTTCTGCTTTGGTGGGTTTTATGGGATTTGGGGTTTTAGGGTGGTGGGGTTTTGGGAGGTTGCTTTAGGGTTTAGGGCCTTCTGCTTTGGGGGGTTTTATGGGATTTGGGGTTTTAGGGTGGCGGGGTCTTTTTTGGGAGGTTGCTTTAGGGTTTAGGGCCTTCTGCTTTGGGGGGTTTTATGGGATTTGGGGTTTGAGGGTTTTGGGGTCTTTTTTGGGAGGTTGCTTTAGGGTTTAGGGCCTTCTGCTTTGGGGGGTTTTATGGGATTTGGGGTTTAGGGTGGTGGGGTTTTGGGAGGTTGCTTTAGGGTTTAGGGCCTTCTGCTTTGGGGGGTTTTATGGGATTTGGGGTTTTAGGGTGGTGGGGTTTTGGGAGGTTGCTTTAGGGTTTAGGGCCTTCTGCTTTGGGGGGTTTTATGGGATTTGGGGTTTGAGGGTTTTGGGGTCTTTTTTGGGAGGTTGCTTTAGGGTTTAGGGCCTTCTGCTTTGGGGGGTTTTATGGGATTTGGGGTTTAGGGTGGTGGGGTTTTGGGAGGTTGCTTTAGGGTTTAGGGCCTTCTGCTTTGGGGGGTTTTATGGGATTTGGGGTTTGAGGGTTTTGGGGTTTTGGGAGGTTGCTTTAGGGTTTAGGGCCTTCTGCTTTGGGGGGTTTTATGGGATTTGGGGTTTTAGGGTGGTGGGGTTTTGGGAGGTTGCTTTAGGGTTTAGGGCCTTCTGCTTTGGGGGGTTTTATGGGATTTGGGGTTTTAGGGTGGTGGGTTTTTGGGAGGTTGCTTTAGGGTTTAGGGCCTTCTGCTTTGGGGGGTTTTATGGGATTTGGGGTTTGAGGGTTTTGGGGTCTTTTTTGGGAGGTTGCTTTAGGGTTTAGGGCCTTCTGCTTTGGGGGGTTTTATGGGATTTGGGGTTTAGGGTGGTGGGGTTTTGGGAGGTTGCTTTAGGGTTTAGGGCCTTCTGCTTTGGGGGGTTTTATGGGATTTGGGGTTTTAGGGTGGTGGGGTTTTGGGAGGTTGCTTTAGGGTTTAGGGCCTTCTGCTTTGGGGGGTTTTATGGGATTTGGGGTTTGAGGGTTTTGGGGTCTTTTTTGGGAGGTTGCTTTCGGGTTTAGGGCCTTCTGCTTTGGGGGGTTTTATGGGATTTGGGGTTTAGGGTGGTGGGGTTTTGGGAGGTTGCTTTAGGGTTTAGGGCCTTCTGCTTTGGGGGGTTTTACGGGATTTGGGGTTTTAGGGTGGTGGGTTTTTGGGAGGTTGCTTTAGGGTTTAGGGCCTTCTGCTTTGGGGGGTTTTATGGGATTTGGGGTTTGAGGGTTTTGGGGTCTTTTTTGGGAGGTTGCTTTAGGGTTTAGGGCCTTCTGCTTTGGGGGGTTTTATGGGATTTGGGGTTTAGGGTGGTGGGGTTTTGGGAGGTTGCTTTAGGGTTTAGGGCCTTCTGCTTTGGGGGGTTTTATGGGATTTGGGGTTTTAGGGTGGTGGGGTTTTGGGAGGTTGCTTTAGGGTTTAGGGCCTTCTGCTTTGGGGGGTTTTATGGGATTTGGGGTTTGAGGGTTTTGGGGTCTTTTTTGGGAGGTTGCTTTAGGGTTTAGGGCCTTCTGCTTTGGGGGGTTTTATGGGATTTGGGGTTTTGGGTGGTGGGGGTTTTGGGAGGTTGGTTCAGGGTTGGCAGGGTTTAGGGTTGGGGTTTGGGATGGGTTCGGGGGTCTAGGGCTTTCTGGCTTTGGCAGTCGACTTCGGAGGTTGTCGCGAATGCAGGGCTTCGGTCTTTGGAATCAGGGTTTTTTTTTTCAGAGCTCAGATCGCGGACTTGACACTAAGCCCTGAACCCGAACCCTGACGCAACTGAGCCCTGAACTCTGAGCGCCGGACGCCCTTGACCCTCAAACCCCGACAACCCCCCAAGCCCGTAACCCCAAACCACCGCAGCCCGAAACCCTTAACCCTCCTCCCCCAATTTTCCCCCCACCCCCCGAGCCTTGAAACCCTGAAGCTCTTGTCCGCTCTTATCTCTTGAAGCTCCAAAAGACGAAGCTCAGATCTTGAAACCCGGCACCCTGAAGACTACTAAAGGGGCCTTAACAATTACCTATGCTATCTTGGGGGGGTTCCGTATTTTCACTATAGTACAACATGCCCCGAAACCCTATTCTAATCATTAAAGCCCCTAGAGTACCCAGCTGCTTGTGCTAAGGCCGGCGGCGAAGAAGGTGGGCATGGCAATGTCTTGAACATGGGTTCTTGTTAAAGAGTTTAAGTTAAGTTGCCATAATCGGATATAATAGGGATTTATAGTAGATAATACGGTTTCTCATCATGGTAACTTAGATAATTAGGCTCCTTAACAAGAACCCAGTCTTGAATGCCTGACTGAGGGCAGGGTGGAAACGTCTGTTGTTTGGGTTTTAGCAGTCGGAATAACTAGTACTACGATTCCTCTGGGTGCGCGCTTGTATAAGTTATGCCACAACAGATCCCCCCAGCCTCATTCCCTTGGGTAAGCCCCCCGTACTGGAGTTAAGGGTTTTGTGCTTCAGTGTTCAACGGCTTTGGCGTTTAGGGTTTCGGGTTCTTTGGGGTTTCAAGTTTTCGGGATTCAGGGCTTCTGGTTGCGAGGGTTCGAGCTTCGAATTTACGTCGACAACGCAAACCTACCTTGTCAAGGACACGTATAAGGACATCATAGTGAGGAGCCAGGTCGGATATTTAGGGAACTGGTGGAGTTGCAAAACCACAGCGCGCCCAGATGTCGCTTCATGATCAGACATGTGTCTTGTTTTGGCCAGGTATATACTGCAGATCCATCAACCACACAAAGTCCCATCCTGCGGCCCTGCTTGCAGGCAGTCCCTGAAGCCTAAACCTTTCCCGAGACCTACACCGAAACCTTAAATGCCAACGTCCAAAAGCTCACCATGCACAGAAAGAAGACATTGCACCTAAAAACAAACAAAAGCTCTCGAGCCAGGCCCGCAAAGGAAAGAAGCAGCAACCCGTGGTGGAGAAGGAGCTGAGCACAGCAAGGGGCCCAGATGACGCTCTCGTCTCTGAGGTTCGGATATAGGGGCCTTAATAGTTACCAATACTATTTTTGGGGGTTCCGTATTATATATTTATAGTATAATGGGCTCCAAAACCCTATTCTAATCTTTCAGTCCCCTATAGTAGGGCTTTGGGTTTAGGGCGTCCCTGTGGTGGGGCATAGAGTTGGGGCGCTGCAGACTTACAGGAGCACCGGCTCGAAAGCGACAGTTTCCAGTCGAGTCCAGTATGTTGGAAGTTGCCTCAATTCCTCCACCAACTGGACAGCAACAGGACCTCCTGAAATGGGCCGTCTTATTGACAAAAAAAATGAACACACTAAGCTCTCAGAATCTGAAGCTCCGATAGCGAAACCCCCCAAGCCCCGAAGCCTCAAACCTAGGATGCTTTGGAACATGATTTCGAAGTGCATCATATAGCATCTTCTTGAGAAATAGCACGAGCGCGATGCGTTTTAGGGCCTCCCAGAGAAGCAGAAGCCCGGTAACGGCCTGGAGGCAGCACTCATCGAGGAAGAGGAGGTGGAAGAGGATGAGATTCCCGATGCCATCCAGGCTGGGCATTTTGCTTTGAAAAAATCCCCAAGCTTATGTGATATGAAGCTTTCAAGCTTCAAGCCGCAGACCCCAAAACTCCCAAGCCCCCCCCAAATCCTGGTGTAGGCCCCAAATCCTAGGCCTGAACATAAAGTCTCAAACCTCAGCGAAGTTTTCCTAGACTTCGGCCTTTCTTGTGTTAACGAAGAAGAGGGTGTCGGCAGTTCACGTCGCGGGGTTGAGGATACGAGCCTGCACCTGTGCTCTACAGCTCGTGTTCGCAGGGTTGGGCTGAGGGCTGTGGGGTTTCAGAGTTTCGGCGCCCGTACCCAAATGGGGTTCCTTTAAGGGTACCATAAGGGTTCCTTTAAAGGGACCTATAAGGGATCCATAAGGGTTAGGGTATAAGGGCCCATGTACTCCAGGTCTTCATGAACAATGAGAAGAGCGGTAGCCTGGCTCTCAGCGTCCGTGCGAGGTCTGGCAGCCGTAGAATCCGTTCGCAGGCTGGGCAGAGGCCATCAAAACTCGCCCCCCAAAACCTACTCCGCATGAGATAAGTCTACAAGAAGAATAGCATAAAATGTAAGGATATCATACATCAGCTGTATCGCAAGATGGTTCGGAGTTTCTTCAAGGGAAATCCCGGGCAAGTTGCACATCTGAAGGTTTGCTGTTTTTTTGAGACGGCTGCTTCGATACCCTCGACCCTAAACCCCAGCAATGTTGCCTCAAACCTATGCCCCCGTGCCCCCGAACCCTGAAGCCTAAAGGTCAAACCCCGAACCCTTGTAGCTCAGCCTTACACCTTCTACACACCTAAACTCCTGAAGCCAAATTCCAAAACCCCGAGCCGTTGCGAGGCTCCAGCGTTTCCGAGATGTTGAAGAATGACGAGTTCCAGAAGCTCATGGATGAGGCTCAACCAGCCTGGCAGAGCTTTACGGGTTCAAGGGGTCCAGGTGTTTGGGTGGGTTTGGGTGGGGTAAATGACGACAATGAAAATGTGATGCCCTAAACGGTCAAAGCTCTCAACAGTCCCCAACCATGAAAGCAGAAAACCCAAAGCACCGAATCTGCCGAACGAGCCCTGTCGATGTCGGAAGACCTCCCTCCCTAGAGTTTTGGGAGATCGTTGAGTCTTGCAGGTCAGGTTTAGGACCTCTTGATTTCATAATTTTTGGGTTTAGAGCTTTAGAGCTTTTGCGTTTGTAGAGTTCTGAGTTTCAGGGGTTTTGGGCTCAGAGTTTAGGGCAGCTTAAGGTTGAGGCAGGTTGCCTCCTACAAGAAGCTGCCTTGCATAAGACGCAGGATGCCTTTTCATGTATAGCCTTCTATGCAAGCAGCTATCTTGGTCCTTCTCCGAAACCCTACACCCACATGGCGCTTTGGACCGTTCCCTGTGTCCTTAGATGATGTTCAGCGGTGGCGACTCCTGCTGAACATTGCCTTTAACGCCCTGGACAGCTTAGACACCCTTGTACAACTGCACAAGATGCTACAGAACCTCCTCTGACATCCTTCATTGCCGGGTAAGCGCTTAGAAAACCTTAATCACTAAGCCTGGTGGGTTCTCAATAATTGAACTTGAAACCCTCAACTCTAAACTTAAACCCTAGACTAGACCTGCAGCCATAAATCCTAAACCCTAGCGTAAAACCTCAGATCCAAAACCCTAAAGCCCACAACCTTCAACCCTAAACCCCTAACCCCTAAACCCCTAAACCCTAAAGCCCTAAACCCCTAAACCCCTAAACCCTAAAGCCCTAAAGCCCTAAACCCTAAACCCTAAACCCTTAAACCCTAAACCCCTGAGTTGGGGATTTAGGGGTGGACTTTGGCGCTGCGCGCCAACATGTAGCTGCGCCAGTCTTGCGGAAACTTGAGCAGAATGAACCGAAGCTGCGTCGACTGCAACTGATGCCATGGTCTGCTGGCCGCAAAGCTGGAGTCCTGCAGAAAGTGATTCACCCCGCCATAAGTTTTGGCTCTGAACTTGCAGCGGTCTCATTGTCAACTTTTTCTACCATAAGAGGTAAATATTCCACGGCTGTGTGGGGTAGGAAAAACCACCGTAACCATTTCCTGGGGCCGTTGTTGGGATGCGCTGTTAACTACGAGCCCGTTTTAAAAATTTTGAAGAGGCGCGTTGCTAGTTTCCAGCGGTTTTTTGGTAATAACCCTTCCTTTGTTATCCAAACGTGGAACGCTGTCTTGCAATCACAAGGGAAAGTTGCAGGACCGTTTACGTACCTTTTCCAGCATTTGCGTCTCCTGCGTTGGGAGCCCTTACAGGATGGTTATTGTCGAACTGATGAAGGTCTTGTAGTCCACTTGCCTTTTTTGGGTCGCCGTCGAGGGTTTAGTTTGTTTTTGGGTTCTTGGTGGAGAGTTGTGCTTCCAAAGTTGCCTCTGCAAGAGGGTCTAGATGACCTCCAAGGCACTGAAATAGGGCAAACTATGTTTCTAAGATCAGCTGCCAAATGCAGTTGGGCCCAAGTTGGATGTTTTACAGCCGGTGCGGCTGTCTTCACAGATCAAAAGAAACATCTTTTAGGAGATGCTGAAGCTCTATGCACTCATTGCGGTGAGGTGGATAGCCAGCTGCATAGGCTCCGGCACTGCCCTTTCTATTGCCACCTACGGGAAGGTTTGCCCCAGGGTTTTTTGGATAGTCTTCCCCTCCCCATCCTAACTCGGGGTTTGTGGCCTACGCCGCAGGCCGTAATTGAACTCGAAAACAACCTAAACTCAATGGCACTGCCTGATCTGAGAGAATGTTTTGACGGGCATGTCTGCCTTTTCACTGACGGTTCCACCTACTGTAACGATCATGTTTCGCAGAGTGCATGGTCAGTCATCTTGGCTGAACCAGATTCCTTCGAAAACGCGGTAGCTGCAAAGGGGTGTTTACCAGGGGTGCAGTCAAACTTCCGTGCAGAACTTTTTGCAGTCTTCGTTGCTGTGCGTCAGGCTGAGGCAGCAGATATCTACAGTGATAATCTTGGGGTAGTCTTGGGGTTTAAGCGTTTGCTTCGGAGAGGATGGGTTCATTCGTGGTGGATAAAGGCTGCTGAGCCGGAATTGTGGTTTGAAATTGCGGAAGTTCTCCAATCCAAAAGCGGCCGTTTTTGTATTCACCACGTTGAGTCCCACCGTAACCCTAATCTGTGCACCACTGCGCATGACAAGTGGACTGCTTTCCATAATGATGCTGCTGATCGGACGGCTAAGAGCGCACATGTGCAGGATGAGGTCACTCTTTCCCTGTTCAGGCATGCGCGCCAAGATTTGCAGGCGCAAGTCCATCAAGCCACACTTGTGTTTCAATTGCAACAGCACATGCTTTGCTGTGCTAGTTCACGCCAAAGCAGAACACGTACTGCAGACGACACTGGTGTAAATGCCCCTCGGGTTGCTCCACGCAGTGTGCCACTTTTGCTTGGCTCCCCTGTTTCGGTTCAAGGTTTAGATAGGGTTGAGGTTCTGAGTGCTTTGCTCGGGCCCAGGTTTTGCCAGCTTTTTCGCCAATACTGCCTAGGACAGTCTTGGTGCAAAACTGAGTCTGGGGTTAGTCTTCTAGAACTGTACTTGCATTTTGCAAACGCCACCGGGTGGTTGTCTCCGGTAAACGTTGCCGCCTGGCAGCCTTCCCAGTTGCCCATAGGGCTTGTCGCAGATGTCCCTGCGTGTTTTGTGCACGAAACGGAGTACCCGCAACTCAAGTTGTGTCGACCTCTCCTTTCAAAACAGTTAAACTTGTTTAGAAACGTAGTGCGCTTCATGTTTAAAGAAGCTGGGATTGATTTTCCGATGCCGCGTGCCAAAACGCTGTCACAGTGGGGCATCAATGAGGAGGTCCCGTCGATACTTATCGCGCCATGTACAGTCCGCGCGGACGTGAGTAAACTCTCTGAAATCTTTTGGGTACACAGACGGTACAGCCGGGCGGTGGCCATCTCCTTTGAGCCTCCCCGGGAGCCTGTGGAGTGCCCGTTAATGTTTGCTTGTCCCAAAGTCACGTGGGCTCGGTATTACGCTCGACGTAGACTGGCTTGTAATTCATAATTAGTTCGTCCCTGTGTTGTATCTGGAGCAAGGATCCCTGCGTCAGTCTCGCCTGGATCGTCCGATGACCGCTTCATAAACCCCTAAAACCCTAAACCCCTAAACCCCTAAACGCCTACTAACCCCTAAACCAAATCCCCTAAACCAAACTTCCCCACGAAGAGGTCCGGGAGCGAAAGGATGAGCAGCCCGCCCTGGAGTTAGGCGCGCACGACCGCGCTCTCTCTTTGGGCCTCTGTAAGGGGATGCTTAGGCACTACGTAGGGCCAACTTTACGGCTCTAGAGTTTAGGGTTTAGAGCTCCGGTAAGGGGATTCTTAGGGCTTTGGGGATGTAGGCTTTAGGGGTTAGGGTTAAGGGGATTCTTAGGACTCTTAGGCACTAGGGCCAACTTTACGGCTCTAGAGTTTAGGGTTTAGGGCTCTAGGGTTTAGGGTTTAGGGCTCTAGGTATGGCATGGGGATTCTTAGGCTTTGGGGATGTAGGGTTTAGGGTTAAGGGGATTCTTAGGGCTCTAGGGTTTAGGGTTTAGGGCTTCACCTTTTACGGCTCTAGGGTTTAGGGCTCTAGGGTTTAGGGTTTAGGGCTCTAGGGTTTAGGGTTTAGGGTTTCAGGGCACTACAGGTCCAGGGACCCCGGCGAGGGTTGTTTTAGGGTTCAGGGCTCTTCGGGTTCAGGGCTTCAGGTCTGAGGATCTTGCTTAAAGGCCTCATAGGGCGTCGCCAGGGCTTTACAAGGCTTTGATAGTTTTGAAGTCTTTCAGGATTTAGCAAACATACACTTAGGGCGTAGAGATTCAGGATTTGGGAATGGCTCCCAGAGATCGGCTTGTGAGGGCTGCTATTTTAAAGGGTGTTTGGGTTTATAGGGCTTGGGGTTTCGGTTTAGGGGATTGGACGATTCAGTTTTGCGCTTGCGTCGAACTTGAGGTCAATATCAGGCAGCTTCAACTCGCCCTTCGCTAATTTCTATCTTTCCCTAAGACTTAAAACTTAGAAGCTGCCCCCACCCTGTAAAATAGTGGTATAATAGGAATATAATAGGAATATAATAGGGCCCTAATATAATCCTTATGGTAACTATTACAGGGTGGGGGCAGCTTCTAACTTAAAACCCACAGACCCAAGCATCCTTCTTCCGCTTTCGAACAAACCTTGTCTAGCCCTTGCAGAACCTTACAGACCCTAGAAAAGCAGATGCTACGCACACAACTCTGTATAATCCTTTTAGCGACCATATACAACTCTGATAGAACCCTTATAAACTCGATAAACCCCTAATGGAAGCTTAACATTGGCTAAAGATCCTATGAACTCATAAAGCTCTTCTAGGACCTAGGAACTTTGATTTGAAGCCAGACCCTAAACCCGGAACTCTAAACCCTAAACCCCAAACTCTAAATCCCAAAACCCCATGAAACCTAAAAGCGCCTACCTTGCCAGGGAAGCAGCTCTCCGAGGAAGATACCGAGTACCCGCTCATCACCCGCTCTTTGGCGCCCTTTTCGGCCTTGCGTTGAAGGGCGTCTGTGAAGTTTTTCCTGGTTTTTTGGTGTCTAGTTCAGGGGCTAAGCGGGTTTTGTTGGAATCTGGTGGTTTGTGTTGCGCTGACGATTTCCCCTTGTCTGGTGAACCAGGCTTCTTTTGGGGTCTGCGGCTTCCAGATGCTTAGGGCCTTGGGGTTCGGAGGATTCCGAGAATCTCAGGGAGTTTTGCGGCTTCAGGGCTCCAAAGTCCTGGGGATTTGGGGGGGTTTTAGTTGAAAGTCTTATCGTCTTCGAGCTCAGGACTTCACAGGTTACTGTCGATATCAAGCTCGGAGCTTTCATCGCATCTCTGCTTCCCTTCACTCAACATCGAGACGAAAGTCTACCTTCCTTAAATTAAACGCAGGAATTCCGCCAGAGTTGGAGCTTATGCCCAGAACCCCAAACCGCAACACCCTGAAACCCTCCACAAGCCCTGCGTTTGGATGGCTGTGGAGCTGCGGTTGGACAAGCCACTGCTTCAGTGCTTCTGTGCTCCAAGCTGCGAGCCACACAGGTTTTCAAACTAGGGCTTTTGTATGGATCAAGCATTAATAAAGATCAGTGATACTAGAGGGGGCTTGCCTGATGTTTTGAGTGGCTTTGTTGTATTGACAGAGGGGTCAACAATCAACATGGTAGGAGCAACAACAAGATAGCAGCACAACCAACATCAGAATCATGAACCCGAAGCCCTAATCCCTACAAGTAAGGATGTGTGGAACCCGCCGTGAGCTTCCGGAGTGCCGAGGCTGTAACTCTCTGGTTCGTGAGATTGACGACGAGATGATGAACATCCATCGTTTCGCCGGAGGGCCGCAAGCAGGGAGTCCATTTTCCCATAATTGAGGGTCCCGAATTAAGAAGCTCTATTCATACTTCCAAGACTGTTGTAATTGAGGAACAGTCTTCGGGTGCTTGTTTTGCCACAGCTCGGAGGAGAAGCTTCAGCAGCCCAAAGTAGCAAACACAGGGTGGAAACAAGATGATTTTGAAGGAGATGATAAAGATGGATGACGTTGAAGGTTATGGTGATGAGACCTAATTTGACGATGACCAGCGAACCACAAGTTTCAGACTTTGATGACCACGTTGGAGACGACTATGAGAAATTGGGCGATGACGACGATAGTGATGAAGAAGAAGAACACCACAGGCACAGGACTAAGGGTGCTCATGCTGGTGCTGACGACTACCAGTAGTTATCACGACCATGTTGGCGTAGATGGTTGTAGCGGCTATGATGGCCAAGACAGTGGTTGTGATCGCGAAGCTGTAGAGCAACCAACAAATCACATAATGGTGTGCAGCACTGTTGAAGATGGTGGCAAGCTGATACAGGAAGAGGCATAGCCACGCATCTGGATAGTCTTAGAAAGCTTTCATTTAGGCTTCTGGGCATGATCCAAGCCCCTTCCCCAACGAAGCCGGGCAGTTTCAGATCCCGGACCCGAGACAGTGCGGGTAGAAAGCCCAACCATCGGATTACAACAGCGACCTGGCTCAGCTTAGTTATACTATAGTGCCCTTATAGATCCTGGGCACCAAAACCCTATTCCAAATATTAAGGCCCTTAAATAATATCCTTAGAATAGCCCTTGTTATAGTATCCCTCATATATATAGAGCCCTTTAAAGGGAACCCTCTATTCTAATTATGAAGCTGAACCCCCTTTCGAGTTGCGCTCCCAGGTGCGAGACATTTATTCCAAGAAGTTCCCAGAGCTGGGAGCTTAGACAAAGGGCAGTAGTGGTAGTAGTAGTAGTAGTAGTAGTAGTAGTAGTAGTAGTAGTAGTAGTAGTAGGGGTAGTAGTAGTAGTAGTAGTAGTAGTAGTAGTAGTAGTAGTAGTAGTAGTAGTAGTAGTAGTAGTAGTAGTAGTAGTAGTAGTAGTAATAGTAGTAGTAGTCGTAGTAGTAGTAGTAGTAGTAGTAGTAGTAGTAGTAGTAGTAGTGGTGGTAGACTCTTGGCCTTGTTCCTAAACGCTGGGGCACCTCGTAATTTGCCAACGTGACCAGCAGATGTGAAACCAGGACCATGCCTTTCCACGGACACCCAGTGAGCATCATCGTTTCCGATTTGGGGTTCTTGTTAAGGTACCTGGTCGGACCTAGTCCAACTTCCCGTGACAGCGATCGCAGGGTATCTAGACAAAAGCAACTGTGCTTTCCTCACTATGGTAATTTCATGGGAAGCTACTGAGCAAAACCACACGGGGATTTAGGTCCACAACTTCTATGTAACGCCACCTCTGTGTAAGACGGATACCCAACAGCAGGAGCAGGCATGCACGAAGCTCAACCTGCAACGCCGACCTGAAGCAGAGGTATATTGGGGCATTGTGTAGCTGGGGCAGTTAGGTGGGGGTTATTCGGAATACCGTGAGTGCAACATGTACGTTGGGAATACAACTCACAAAACAACTACGCCACACCCAGAAACAATGCCGGAACCCTATATGGGAGTTTCCGAAATTAGGGGTACCTTATTCTGGAATAAGGATCCTACTAATTTAGGGTACTATATTAGGGTCCCCTATTTTCGGAAACTCCCATATAAACTCGCAACTCCAAGGCACCCGAAACCACAGAAACCCTGAACCCCTAAACCCTTTACCCGAAGTCTTCAATTCAAGACCCCAGGCCACTGGCCTAATACAGGGGACGCTATAGTCTGCAATAGTATCCCGGTACAGTCCCTCTATTTCTCTACGACGACATACCCCAAAACAACCTTGTTCTTTCTATTACGGCCTCTTGTTTTGCGGCCATGCCACCAGCTTGGTAAGCTCAGGTTGGAGTCCATCGTGACCAGTCCTTTGGACTACTTGCAGGCCGATTTGGGGTCATGGGGTTCCCACAAAGCCCAAACGCTGCATTCAAAGACTGTACATGTCATGTTCCTGAAGTGTTCCTGAAGTTGCAATAGGAAGGAACCGTCTACGTCTTACGTAATACTTATAGAAGGAATATTCCTGAAATTGTAACACGAAGAAGTGGTGCTTGTTGCTTGCACAATATGGCTTAAATCCAGAGAAGAATGGGCTCTTTGGATTTAGGGCGCCGGGCACCCTAGAAGCCTTACCCCCCTTCCCGCTATATACCTAACACTCTCAGCCCCTGAAGTCCTTGAGCGTGCCTTAACCATGAATTGTAGACCCTGAACCCTACTTAAAGTTAACAGCCCAAAGCTAAAGCCTGGACCCTAAAGCCTAGAAGGGCTAAGCCCTGAGCCTCCACCTGTTTGAAGCCCTCAATGTAGACCCTAGAATATCCCTACATCTTAATTAGGGTTTTGGTTTTAGGGAAGTCGGAAAGACCCCAAAGCCCTAAGCCCACCTCCGTCACAGAACAAGAAACCAAGCCCTGAAGGTGGTCCAGCGAATCGGCAACACCAAGGCAAGGGCCTCTGCTCCTGCATGCAGACGGCGGGTTTTTCATGTCGAAGTCAACAGAAGTATGCAGGTCTTTGTACTGCTTCGAGTAAAATCAGGCAGCCCGCTTTCTTTGTTCAGGTCTGCAAGACTGACTCTGTCAAGCCAGACAGCGAACCCCCAACCCCTAAACTCTAAATCCCAACCGCAACCCCCAAACCCCAAACCCTAAATCAACCCTCAACCTTACACCGCAAGCCGCATGTCCGAAACCCTGTAAGCCTAACCGTCGAAGAGACACGATGCTGTGTTGGCTCCTACAGGACCTTACAACAATCGACTTCTCCGACATCCTGCCCAACACCGCGGTGATGGCAATCACGGTGCAAGCCTCAACCGATGGGCACCGGTAGGGGATCGCAGGGCCCAGAGCTTGGGAGTTTAGGGTTCCTGAAGCCACAGAGGACGTGTCTGTTGAGTCTTTTCCAGAAGCAGTCTTCCAGGTTCACCAGAAGTTGCTTTGGAGCCCCCTCTGACGCGAAGGATGTTTCGCGTCTGTCAGTTGTTGCTCAAGGCTCGTTTGTCCTTTCCCGGGTCTCCCGAAGACTCCCATCATGCTGACTCGAACCTGCCGGATGATACCTTCCACAGCCATGCGCAGCATCATGCTACCAAGAGTGTCGTGGAAGCCGCAGCACCGGTGCTCCAGTCTTTGGACGGAGGCATATGCTGCCAAGAAGCTGTTCACTTCTGTGTTGAATCTTCTTCCAGAACGTGAGCAAGTCAATCAAATTGGCCAGGTGAAGATCGTTGTGAAGACCCCGCAGCATGTTGGGACAAGCTACTGGGAGCCATCGAAGCATGATTCACTCGAGGCTCACATCCAAAACTTGCAGGGTGTGGAAGGATATGTCGTTGCGCACATGAGGGCCGAATACGATCTGGAGTCATTCAGGTACATGACGCCGATAGTTTCAAGAGGTTCCTCTCCATTCCAGAAAAAGACCGTGGGGAGCTTCGGGTTTTCATCCCGCCTCATGACCACTTGTCTCGGGCTTTCAAGGCTGTTCGTGGAATCACAGCTCAGTGCTCAAAGCGCTTGATTCAGTGGTGCATTAAGCAGTTCGGACAAGCACAAGTCAGCAACGGGCTCAAGTCTCTGAAAGATGAAGACGTCGATATCAAGGCAACGTATCTTGAAGGAACCGGTGACATCAAGCATTTCGTAGAAGTGACCGGCAAAGCATTCAAAGAACTGACTGAGTCGTTGGAGACGGACGGCATTCCACCAAAAATCGTCAACGCCGTTCGAAGAGCACAGCTCATGAAAAAGAATGCAGAGGGTGTTTTCGATTGGAAGCTGGTCGATGGCAAGTTGGAATATGTGTACATTATGAAAATTTTGACTCTGCGAAAGATGGATGATACGTACGACATCTTGCTCGCACACTACCAGATCAAGATTTCTGACGCCCTTGTTGGCTCAGGAAGCTCAGGAGACGGCAATACCTCGCTGGCCCTGTCAATTTCAGAGATGGCAGCATTGCAGAACTTTGTGGATTTATCTGCGATGAATATCTGGAAAAAGAAAGCCCACGAGTTGCTAGAAGCAGATGCCGCTCAAGACATTGAAGACGATGATGCGGAGCTCCTTGATGCCGGCAAGCCGAAGTCGTGAGACCACAGGGCCACATCCCATTCACTGCTGTGGTACGGCACAATTGGGATGGTGTCCGGGCAGGGTGTAATGCCCTCAAACCGAACTCCTCGGACCCGACTACACTGCTGTGGTACGGTGCGTGTTGGCAGGCAGGGTGGATCAGATGTGGAGTCTTTTTGTCTCAGACTTGCCAATTGAAACGTAGACGTCTTCTAGAAGCTTGCATCATCATAAAGCAACAACTGAGTTGACGCAGTGAGAGTGTGGCGATTGGAGGGTACTCAGTCAGTGTCTGCAGAGGATCTCGTTTCAGGTACTTACGATGTGTCGGTTTAAGGCCTGCAAGCATATCCACCCAAAAAGAGAGTCGCACTCTCATTGTGGAATCTGTCCTCAGAGCCGGGGATGCAGATCCCGCGGCCGTTTCGGTTCCAACGAGAGCGTGGAAATGCGCGTCTCTGGGGTTTGGGGTTTGGGGTTCATGCTTAAGCCCTAAAGTGTGAACCCTAAAGGGTTTAACGTTTACGGAGCTTGGGATCTAGAGGGCATCTTTCAGCCGAGATATCGCCAAGCCGCGACTTCTAGAACTCTGTGGTCTCGAAACGATAGGCCCTCAACCTCAAAACCTAAACCTGAGCCTCAACTGCCCTGGGCTCAATGCCTTTCGCGCATGTCATCGAAGGTCACCAGAACGCAAGTCATAAGGCTTAAGTCTCGTGTTAACATGCATGGTTTCGATACGTGTTCCGTGGGCCTTGTGCCGGTTCTTACGGATGATTAAAGGGTGTAGGTTTACGATGCAGGACACGCGATGAGAAACTCGAAACCCGAAACCTTCAACACACAAACCCTAGACTTGAAACCCACAAAAAAGGGGCCTCAATAAGTACCTACACTATTTTGGGGGGTTCCCTATAATTACCAGTTATAGTGTTTTGCATCCCCAAAGCCTATTCTATTAGGGCCCCTGTACTAACCCACTGGGGAGCGAGCCCGAAGACTGGTTTAAACCCAATGCACTCCTTCGCCACATGTGAGCCACTCCCTCCCGAGGTGACAGCATCCATGACAGCCGGTACGCAATTGCCAAGGCTGGGTAGAAGTGATGGGTTTAGGGTTTAAGGTTCAGGGTTCAGTCAGAATTTTGACAGCCATGGCTTGTACCAATCAGTGTTGTAATGGATTCTGGGTCTAGGGTTTTGGAACAGGTCCTTGGCGTTGAATTAAAGTCTGCATGTGCGCTCGTGACAACTTGAACCAGGTGCTGCGAGTTGCAACTACATGTCTAGGGTTGAGGTGCGGACTCGAAGATATCTGAACCCTAAACACTAAACCCTGAACCCTAAACCCTGAACCCTGAACCCTGAACCCTAAACTACTTAAAAAACTCCTAAACTCTAAACCCAAAACCCTAAGCATCCAAACCCGAAGGATGTAAACCTGGAGTCGGCCCTCTCTAAAGAGTTGACATTCGCTAATCCAGATCTGACGCGGAGGCAGGAGTTGGACAAGCTGCTCGTTGGCTGCGCGGGGCGCTCATGTCCCGAAGTTTGTTGGATTGGGGTTCGGGATCGGATGATGGAACGACGATAAAAATCCACTCTACAGTCAGATAGTGGGACATCGCAATTGCAAACTCTGGAACCTGTCGTCGGCAATCTTCCAAGGATGTTTGTTACATTCCTCGAGCCTGCTTCATATTGGGTTAGTTGTGCCTCGCGTAGCTGTGCAATAATGTGCAATTTTTTTGCCACAGGGAGTCCTGATCGCAATCTCTTTGAGCCTGCTTCCATCCATCCAGACCCCCACAAATCTCAGCATGCTGTGAGATGTCGTGTGCTGAAGGATCTAAGCAGCTGTTTGCATTTCTAGCATTGCAGTCAGGGTGTCAGTTTATGGCATAGAAATCAATCCAGCCTCTTGTAACAACTGTTTCATGTGCGATGATGTGCAAAATGAAATCTACCACAATGAAAGCTGGGCACGTGTGTCTTGGCCTGATTCCATCATGACCCACTTAAATCTGAGCATGCTGCGACGAATGAGTGTGGAGGGGCGTGTTGAGTGATCTACATAATTACGTATTCTGGCGCTGCAGTGATGGTCTGAACGAAGTGTTGTGAAGGCCGTGCATTCGATGCATGGCATGATCCCAGCTTGATATTGTTGCTCTGAGCAACGCCTGTATGGCATAAGCTGTGCATGTCAGTTTTGATAATCGCAGCAAGTGATGTGCAAAATGAAATTTACCACAATGAGAGCTGGGCACGTGTGTCTCGGCCTGATTCCATCATGACCCACTTAAATCTGAGCATGCTGCGGCGATTGGGTGTCGAGTGGCGTGTTGAGTGATCTACATAATTACGTATTCTGGCGCTGCAGTGATGGTCTGAACGAAGTGTTGTGAAGGCCGTGCATTCGATGCATGGCATGATCCCAGCTTGATATTGTTGCTCTGAGCGACGTCCGTCTGGAATAAGCTGCGCATGTCAGTTCTTGACAATCGCAGCAAGTGATGTGCAAAATGAAATTTACCACAATGAGAGCTGGGCACGTGTGTCTTGGCCTGATTCCATCATGACCCACTTAAATCTGAGCATGCTGCGACGAGTGAGTGTGGAGGGGCGTGTTGAGTGATCTACATAATTACGTATTCTGGCGCTGCAGTGATGGTCTGAACGAAGTGTTGTGAAGGCCGTGCATTCGATGCATGGCATGATCCCAGCTTGATATTGTTGCTCTGAGCGACGTCCGTCTGGCATAAGCTGCGCATGTCAGTTTCTGACAATCGCAGCAAGTGATGTGCAAAATGAAATTTACCACAATGAGCGCTGGGCACGTGTGTCTCGGCCTGATTCCATCATGACCCACTTAAATCTGAGCATGCTGCGGCGATGGGTGTGGAGTGGCGTGTTGAGTGATCTACATAATTACGTATTCTGGCGCTGCAGTGATGGTCTGAACGAAGTGTTGTGAAGGCCGTGCATTCGATGCATGGCATGATCCCAGCTTGATATTGTTGCTCTGAGCGACGTCCGTCTGGAATAAGCTGCGCATGTCAGTTCTTGACAATCGCAGCAAGTGATGTGCAAAATGAAATTTACCACAATGAGAGCTGGGCACGTGTGTCTTGGCCTGATTCCATCATGACCCACTTAAATCTGAGCATGCTGCGACGATTGAGTGTGGAGGGGCGTGTTGAGTGATCTACATAATTACGTATTCTGGCGCTGCAGTGATGGTCTGAACGAAGTGTTGTGAAGGCCGTGCATTCGATGCATGGCATGATCCCAGCTTGATACTGTTGCTCTGAGCGACGTCCGTCTGGCATAAGCTGCGCATGTCAGTTTCTGACAATCGCAGCAAGTGATGTGCAAAATGAAATTTACCACAATGAGCGCTGGGCACGTGTGTCTTGGCCTGATTCCATCATGACCCACTTAAATCTGAGCATGCTGCGAGGAATGAGTGTGGAGGGGCGTGTTGAGTGATCTACATAATTACGTATTCTGGCGCTGCAGTGATGGTCTGAACGAAGTGTTGTGAAGGCCGTGCATTCGATGCATGGCATGATCCCAGCTTGATATTGTTGCTCTGAGCAACGTCCGTCTGGCATAAGCCGTGCATGTCAGCTTTGTCAATCGCAGCATGTGATGTGCAAAATGAAATTTACCACAATGAGCGCTGGGCACGTCTGTCTCGGCCTGATTCCATCATGACCCACTTAAATCTGAGCATGCTGCGGCGATTGAGTGTCGAGTGGCGTGTTGAGTGATCTACATAATTACGTATTCTGGCGCTGCAGTGATGGTCTGAACGAAGTGTTGTGAAGGCCGTGCATTCGATGCATGGCATGATCCCAGCTTGATACTGTTGCTCTGAGCGACGTCCGTCTGGCATAAGCTGTGCATGTCAGTTTCTGACAATCGCAGCAATTACCACAATGAGCGCTGGGCACGTGTGTCTTGGCCTGATTCCATCATGACCCACTTAAATCTGAGCATGCTGCGACGATTGAGTGTGGAGGGGCGTGTTGAGTGATCTACATAATTACGTATTCTGGCGCTGCAGTGATGGTCTGAACGAAGTGTTGTGAAGGCCGTGCATTCGATGCATGGCATGATCCCAGCTTGATACTGTTGCTCTGAGCGACGTCCGTCTGGCATAAGCTGTGCATGTCAGTTTCTGACAATCGCAGCAATTACCACAATGAGCGCTGGGCACGTGTGTCTTGGCCTGATTCCATCAAGACCCACTTAAATCTGAGCATGCTGCGACGATTGAGTGTGGAGGGGCGTGTTGAGTGATCTGCAGATTTACTGACGCTGCAGTGATGGTCTGAACGAAGTGTTGTGAAGGCCGTGCATTCGATGCGCGGCTTGATCCCAGCTTGATATTGTTGCTGTGAGCGACGTCCGTCTGGAATAAGCTGCGCATGTCAGTTTTTGATAATCGCAGCATGTGATGTGCAAAATGAAATTTACCACAATGAGAGCTGGGCACGTGTGTCTTGGCCTGATTCCATCATGACCCACTTAAATCTGAGCATGCTGCGACGATTGAGTGTCGAGTGGCGTGTTGAGTGATCTGCAGATTCATGTGGTGTTCTGGTGCTGCAGTGATGGTCTGAACGAAGTGTTGTGAAGTCCGTGCATGGTGTCTGCTGCAAATTAACCGAGTGTTAAGCGGACTTTTCATGCTGCTCAACCTGCGGCTCCCTGTTTTGCATCCTCTTGCCCTGCACTTGAAACATGTACATAAACCCAAACCCTGAACCCCAAGTCCTAAACACCAACTGAGGACGAAGCCTTCTTGCTGAATGACTGCAAGCGAGATGTCTTGCTGTACCTGGAAAGCCGAATGACCGACACTCAGGGTTCTCGGAGCATTTTGGGGGAGTGGGGGGTTTCGGGTTTTGGGGTTGCAGGTGTAGGGTAAGCGCCGAGAGGGAGATGTTTTCGTCCCGTCTACCCGGTTTGGCAAGCTCTACTGCACCTTTTGAGAGGAGTGGAACGAACTGAAAGCACGGTGTGATAAGGTCAATGAAAGCAAGAACTGCATGAAGGAAACGAGTCGAAACGAGCGACTGGACTTGACGTTATAATGTAGAACACCATATTTCCAATTCTCTGGCTCTGCTCGCTCTTCCCAAATCTACTGTCATTACATAGCGCATGCGCTATTGACTCCCCAGTAGTAATAACTGGTCTTCTACAAATGAAACGGATGGATGATGTGTCCTGTGTGTAATTTAATGGAGGAGCCGCGCGTTGTCTTCACTCACTCACTCAAGCTCTTCAAGTAAGTAAACTAGCGCACAGACCACTCTTGCAGGAAAGACGCGAACTATATAGTGGAATGCGGCCCATGTGGGTCCTAATTAGTCGGTTTGTAAAGCTTGTGCATGGGATCTGCAGTAGCTTCAGTAACTTATCCACAACCCCTGCATCCTCTTCCTCAAAAGATCCCACAGACTCGATATCCCTTTCTGGAACTCAGTTCGAGGATTCCAAGGAATACGGTTGATGATATAAATCCTGCATTACCCATTCCCATAGTTTAGGGCCCTTCGGGTAATGCAGGATTTTTATCATCAACAGTACTTGCGGATTCTTCGCGTTTAGGGTAGCCGTCAACCCTGAGCACATGTAATGTTTATATGTGTTTGTGTGTATTTCCATGTGTGTGTGTGTGTGTGTTTTTTGCACGTACATATACCTATATACATATGTGTATATATATATATACAGACATAATTGTATGTAGGTATATATATATATATACATATTATGATTGATGTCTATGCTAAAGCCTTCAGGTCCGGGCTGGCGCCGAACCTTTCGGCGCTTCTGGGAGCAGCTCTGGCGGCCAGGAGCTATGTGGGGGGATTTAGGGGGTGAGGGGTTTAGGGTCTACCTGTAGCCGGAAAGACCTACCTTTTAAGGCTTCTATATATATATATATATATATATATATTTTTTTTTTTCTTCAAAAGGTAGGTCTTTTCGGCTACAGGTAGGGGTTCAGGGTCTGGGGGTTTGGGGGTTCAGGGTTTAGGTGTTTAGGGTTTAGGGTTTAGGGGGCTTGGGGTTTTCAGGGTAATGTGAGGGATTACAGAAATATCACTTTACGGTTACCCTAGACCCCGAACACGGTTACCCCAGACCCCGAACCCTACACTCGAAACCACCAGAATGGTACTATGAGATTACTCTGAGGGATCAGTGAAGGTTTAGAGCTGAGGGTGTGGAGTTTTGGTTTTGGGTTCCTTTGAAGGTTTCCGCTTAAGGGTTCCTTTTAAGGGTTCCGTTTAAGGTTTCCGTTAAAGGTTCCTTCAACGGTTCCTTTCAGGGTTATTCATGGCCGTAGTTTGGGGCTCCTTGATAGGATGGGTTCCTTAAACTGTAGGGGTTTGTGGGATTTCCCTGGCTCGTCAGAGATCATAGCTCCTCGTTCCTTTGAGTGCTTCTCACGGTTTGACATATCCTAAACCCCAAAATCCTAAGCCCGGAACGCGGCGTTCTACAGTGCGGGGGGGGGGGGGGGGAGTTTTGTAAATCCTAAACTACAGTTTTGTGAATCCTAAACTACACCCCCTTATGAAAACCTGGCGACAGCGCAGCGTCCAAGGCCAAGCTGATTACTGCTGCGGGAGGTCTGCTGAACCTGGCTTGCGCCCAAGAGCTACTGCCTTTAGGCTGTAGGGGTCTTTGCAGGGTTGCGGGCTTACGAAACCCCCAGATCCTGAGGCTTAACGCTGTAAGCCCGAAAGCTCACGGGTGGGGTCTAGCATTTTGCCTAGAGGTTCGAATAACTAGCAGCGGCATCCCTTAATGACAGCCGGTACACGGCTATGCCCCCGAGCCATATTCTCAGACACTGCGCTGCGAGGGACTTGTTTTAACCTGGAGAAACCAGGCCAAGTAAGCACGGCCCGCAGAGCTCGACATGCCGAGGTACTAGCATACATGATTTTTGCCAGCATCGGCAGCAGTCAATAATGGGCAATGGGACCCTGTTCGGGAGGGCTGCAGGACAGGGTCATGAAGTACCCTCAAGGTACCCTTACAGTATCCTTATAGCAGCCTGAGAATACCCTTATATTATAGTATCCTTAGAGTACCCTTAGAATACCCTTGTATTATAGTATCCTTGTAGTACCCTCAGAAGCCCTTATAGTACCCCGGTTGCAGCCTCGAGGCGCGCATGCCGGCGCAGAACATCATCCTCGTCGGCTCTCAGAAGAAGTCACTGCTAGGCCCTGGGACCGAATGGGTGTACTATGGGGGCTCAAATTTGGATAGGGCTTAGGGTTAAGGATTTGAGGTTAGGCTTTAGGCATAGGACAGGGTTAAGGGTTTAAGGTTTAGGGTTTAGGGGCTCGAATTTGGACAGGGTTTTAACGGTTTTGGGTCTAGTTTTGGGGTATACTTTAGTATAACAACCTAAGGAACTGCTATTCAAACTTCTGTATTAGGGTTCAGGGTTTTGGGTTGTTGGGCTTTCAGGTGTATAGGACTTAGAGTTTCCTTTTGGGAGCTGAGCTTTAGGATGTAGGTTTCTGGGGTGTCGGGTTGTTGAGTTTGAGGGTTTACTTTTTTTTTTTTTTTAATTTTTTTGTGGGGTGCCTGAGAGACGGGTGGAGGGCCTCCAGTGTGCAACTGTTCAATTAGTAGATCTTGGCTCTTCCTGCAGCCCCAAACCCTAGGCCCTAAACCCTACCAGTAGGCGAAAGACTTGTTGAGGAACTGTGTACAGAAACCGTAGTAAGGAACCCTAGCAAGGTAGGTCTTTTCGGCTACAGGCAAACCCTAAACCCTTACAGGTTAAGGGCTTCAGGGCTAAATACTGAATGATGAGCTGTTGTGACTATGGTCGCTTAAGCTGTTTTCTCTAACAAAAGCCCTTTTTCACAGCCTTATACAGCCTTCAAAATCTCCACGAGACCTGACATGAAGAGTATAAACATGCTGTTCTGTTTTTTCAGGCCTCTATAAAAACCGGTACAGCTCGTTTACGCTCTCATGACTCGACAAAAAGCCACGCCCATGGTGAAAACCCTCATAAACACCTCAAGGCTCCTCTAGTAAGCTAGGCTCCATGGTCCCTGCGAGGCATGGGCTCGGGTGCCTACAGCACCCAAGGTATCATCTTCCTGCCCCTTGGATCTGCGAAAAGAGGAGTCAGAGTCATTAGGACTGAGATCCTCTTGAAGGCATACTGGGAGTCTCCGAAAAGAGGGGGGTACCTTATTTTGGGGTCCTTATAACAAGGATCCTACTATTTAGGGTACTATATTAGGGTCCCCTATTTTCGGAAACGATGGTAGGCTGAAAGTGGTTTTTTATAAGGATTCTGCGGGTTCTAGAACTTCTTAGACAGGGTTTCGTGCCTTGCTTTGAGTAGAGCCTGAATTCCGTAAACCCCTGCAGCCCCCGTACGCGCAATTATGCAGCCATGCGCCCCGAAAGCCTAAACCCAGAACCCACAACCCTCTTATCTTAGTTCTCCGATACCCAACCTTTAAACTTTTTGAGTCTATATACTTTGGCAGTAATCTGAAAGTTTAACCTTTCATTTCCTGGCTTATTTGGAGAAGTTATGAAGGCCGCGGTCTTGCTTCCTTGTCTTCGCTGGTTTTGCCCGGGATCCGATAACGACGCTGAGGAAAAAGTGCTCCTAGGGTTCATCGACATACAGGGAACTCCAGAAATAGCTGAATAATATTCATAATAGATATAGTAGGACCTTAACAATAGCCCTATTATAGACTCTTACTGTATGGGGGCCGTACCTAAAGTCTACAGTAGAAGCCAGAAAGTTGGAATATCATTATCGTAACCCCTTTAAGGTAAATTATAGGGGATCCTACCATGAATCCATATTCCAACTTTCTGGAGTTCCCTATGCGTGGGGGATTGATCTCGACTTGGTTGCTGCTCTCCCCACCAGAGCTGTAATGAATGTAGGTGTGGCTGGCTTGCACTCTCCACAGACTGGACCCTGTCTCTCCCTCTTACTTCCACACGTGCAATCCTATGCAGGCAGAACCGGCGGCCGTTCCTTTTGCACTCACTGCCGGCGGCGGTTCGTCTGTGCAACGGGATAGCTCTGATTGCTCAGGATAGAAGACACATATAGCACTTAGCTATGGGCATTGACTTGAGCCAAACGTTGCGTTGGCGGTCACATAGAAAGGTAAAGATGAGGGATGCGTAGCATGCCCCCTTAGAGTCGAGGGACGCGTAGCGTGCCCCCTTCTCTTGCACTTTACACGGTCTTGCTCACAGCTCTTATAGTGACACCTTAGAACTTGACAAGGCATCGCAGTCCGTTCGCACCCCCCATGAGTTGCGTCTCCGACGCTGCTCACCCGGAAGATGGCACGATAGGACAACAGAAAATGTTCCGCCGCAACGTTGACATTGAAAATCAGAGCTTTGCATCCCAATTAGAAACGTTGTGACACTCATCTACGTCAGTAACGATCCCCTGAAATGACAAACGAATCAGGCGTCACCGAAGAAAGAAGCATTCGCGATGGCATTCCATGGGCGAAGCTCAGAGGTCACGAACTGATAGGCGAGGAAGACCAAGCGTTGATTCATCTCCATCTTCGCGTGGTCGCAGGATCGCGGTCCCAGGGCCGGAGGTTTTCCTCTGGATACTGTTCCCGATGCTTTCCCTTGTCCTTGCCTTTGTTTCGGCCTTTGCCGGCGGTGTAGTCGTAGTAGGAGTTGGAGTTCCAGCCTCCATGCTGCTCACCTCCGGTTCTCCCACGCCCTTTTGAAGGTCCCTTGGCCGAAGAAGCGCTTTCACGTTCCTCCGTAGTGACAGGCGTGTCCAGGATGGAAGTACCACCTGGAGGGAGATAGTCAGCGGCCGAAATGTGGTGTAGGGCTTCAGTACGCTTGGTCGTCGGGTTTTGCTGTCTCTCAACCTTGGATCTGTTCAATCTGTCCATGAAATGCGCAGGCATTTGCACATTGTGGTCCACCAGCAAGCCGATGGTCTGGACTGACTGATCAGAATGAGTCAGCAGGATACCGACGGGGTCGATGTACAAGAAGTCCACCGGTCCAGTTGGCGTTGGTCGTAGCACTGAGAATTGTTGGTGTCCCGTCACCATTGGAATCACCTCGCACAGGACGTTCAGGCAACAAAAGTGCATAGCCTTCACATCTTCATCCCTTTCGCTCTTCAAGTAAGTAGTAGGGTTGAAGTTGTCCCTGCCAATTCCCATCATGTTGGCTCCCCGTGTAAGCAACGAAAGCATCTGGTTCGTCCGGAAGCGCTTCAAGGTGTAAGTCCCGTTGGGATCATACTGCTTGAGGTTCTCAGGCTCCTTGGCAAAGCGAATGATCTCCTCATCAGTCACATCCTTGCTCACACCCGTTTCCCTATCCACTGCCGCCAAAGATCCCCACTTTCCGAGCACATCATAGCGTTGGCCAAGTGCGAAACTTTCCTTCATCTGGAACAACGGCATAGTCGCCCACTTTGCGAATCCTGACCAAGCCTTGTAGATGGATCTGCATACCACGTATGCCATGTACGAAAGAGCGGTCATGTTCGCGTCAATGCAATGGGCATTTCGCTTTCCAGAATAGTAGGATGGCTGCATGGCGGTACGTGCAAGTTGTAGCTCAGGATCGATGTTCAAAGACTGGCCGGTAATGAAGACGGGACGACGTTCCTGTGCAATTGCTTCTGGTACTGCGTCATCAAAGTCCTCTCCTGGCTCTATGTCCATTTCTTCATCAGGTTCCTGTTCTGGATCGTCCTCCGCGATGACAGATGGTTCTGGGATTTCCTCAGGTTCCGCAACGGTCTCTACCTCCATGGCTTCCTGCTCCTCTTCGGGCGCCTCAGGCACTGCGGCTGCTGCGGCTTCCATTGTCTGAGCAATGAAGTCACTGGGGATCTCCGTAGGAGTCTCCCGTTGTGGAGAACCTTGGTAATATCCGCTCGAAATGAACTGTGACCAGCAAGACGTGCATCGGGAGAAACATGCTGGAACGATGTTGTAGCATGCCGGGCATACCCTCATTCTCCGTCCATCCTCGTCTCTGCGTAGGTCTTCGGGTCGCCAATTCTTGATGACAAACTTGATTCCTTTGTCCATGTAGTGATGCCGAACCGTGTTCTCCCTGTGGGACTCCAGGACAGTCGTGAGGTCTCGAATGATCTGCTCCTTGCTTGTGTCGTGGGGTCCAGGAGGCATCTCGCAAAGCAATTCCATGATCTTGCTTGGCGTTCGGTATCTCTCGAACTCAGGAAGCAACGGTGATGCATTGTAGTCCAACACCAGCTCTTTCTCCAACCGTTCATCGTAGATCTTTTCCACCAGAGCGAAAGAGTGTGTATCTCGAGGATCCGGGACGCAAAACCATACCTCCTTGACGAAATGGAAAGGTATCGTTCGGCCAACGATCATGATGCCGCTGTCTGTGATACGTCCATCTTCTCGTGCAAGGTCCTGCGATGGGACATGAAGGACCGCCAGTGGCATGTGCTTGGCGTCTCGTCCATGTACTCGCATCTTGGTCGTTGCGTTCCGGTGATCGAACGGCGCAAACACCCCCCAATAGCTGTGGAGTCTGCCACCTTGGTTGCCTCGGAATTGGCGCCTATGGTCGAAGTCCCCGTCGGGGTCCTCCGAACCAGGCATGATGCCTTGCGTGACAATGGAATCCAAGTTGCGGCATGCCGTAGCGTGGAACGCACCTCCAAGACGTTGCAAGAGGGTCATAGATGGAGATATTGCGAACCTGTTCTTGTCCAACTGAAGCAAGTTGTTCTGGGGATCTGAGTGCGCAGAGTGACCACTCGTAGCCCGAACTGCCCATGGCTTCACCCAGCCGTTGCACATGTTCAGGTACCTCTGGCCGTGCCGGCAATGATCATTGTTCTGGATCTCCGTGATCTGGTCCTGAACCGATACCAACCTGTTCGAACCTGCTGATCCAAGAGTTTCCGTGCCGGGGTCCTTCACTCTCACACCCAGGAACTGCAACCGAATCTTGGCCTTGTGGCGTTTCGTGGCTGCAATCATGTTCCCTTGGAACAATAGCTGAAGTCTTTCGTTGTACACTCTCTTCTTCTGTTGCTCCCCAGACCCCCGGACGGATCCAAAAAGTAGATCCGCCATTTGTGTGTCCGAAGTGGAACCACTCCACTAAAAGTGGATCCGCGACCATTTTTTGGTGAAACAGCGAAACCTACAACTTGAGCAAAAAAAGCAAACGTGCAGAAATTTAACCGGGATATGTACCACTCAGCACATTCTTCTGGTTTGTAGTCCAAAAGGTGGCGACGGCAGGCAGTTGGTACTACTTGCACGGTTCATCATCGTTATTTTCACATAGTTCGGTGACTTTGGCACGGCGATAGTTGAATATCGCTGAAAGTCTGATGCTCATGGTGGTTGAGCCGAATTTGAGCCAAAATGTTTAGTCTCTCCTTACTCTCCCCTCGTCTGTATGACTGTATGTGAGGTCGAGCTCATGGTTGGGGTTCGGGTGTGTTGGCTTTGAAAGGCTTTAGGTGATTTTAGGTGCTTCTCTATATCTATCGGGTTTTGGGGGTTGAGGGAACCCTGCGAACCCTGTTGCATACCGACTTCCGGACTAAAGCGCGAGGATTGAGTTGAATGCCTCAGACCCCCATCAGATTATGACTTGTTGATATTTTCTTGTGAGTTGGGCCTTTGGGGGCAAAAGCTTGGGTCAGCTAGACATATGTGTTGGATTTATTACTGCAGAAGCTTTGGGCTTGAGGATATTCGACGTGACGACAGAAGGTTTGGGACTTTGGGATTTCCATTGCCAGAATACCCGAAACCTTAAACCTACACCCTTAAACACCCCTAAACCCTAAACCTCCGACCCTAAGCTCTTCCCTTAACCCTTAACCCTAAACATCCCGAAGCCCGAATCCTTAAACCATAACCCCTAAACCCTTAACTCTAAATATCACCAAGACCCGTAAACCTTAAACCCTAATCCCTGTAATCCGACACCCTTAACTAAACCTTCCAACCCTCCCGGCTCTTTCCGGTCATCGGTGATCCGCGACGATCTCGACTCTTGGCAGGGCTCTTTGAGCTTTATTTAAGTGACATGGGTTACAGACTTTTGAGAAGAGTCCACCCACGAATAGATTATATGATTATAGATATTACGAAAGTTCGAAAGCTCTGCTCTGTGGGAGATGTACTGTACACTAAGTGAAGCGGCATCTGCACCATCGAGAATCCAGCATCTCCTTAATTGTTTGTGGTTTGCGGGAATCAGAGCGACAAGCCTATAGACGAGCTAAGCCGACCCAGCAGTGCCCGTCAAATCTCAAAAAAATACTAGGAAACCACCAAGACTCGTGTTTTGTTTGTTCGGCCCATCCGACCACCAAAACCACGGTCCTTTGTTGGTGTAGAACTAAGATCAAAGGTGGGGTTCGAGGTTTTGGAGCTTCAGACCGTTCAGGTTTGTTGGGTCAGGGTTGGTCACCTAAATCTAAAGCCCTGAATCCGAAACCCTAACCCTTAAAACCCCAAGCCGGAAACCTGTTCCCAGAATCTTGTTTCCAAGCCCTGGAGCCCAAACCCCTAAACTAAACTTCACACCCCGAGACCTTAAACCCTACACCCCCGACCCTAAACCCTAAATTTGTCTTCAAAAAAGCAAAGCGTGTGGTCATCCTTCGCTTGAACACCAAGCCCCTAAACCTAGGACTGAAAGCATAACCGAGAAGCTCGGCCAGAAGGGTTCGATCGCACCCATCCATGCCTCGGGCCGGTTATCGTTCATCATTATATAGGAACTTGTTTGACAAAACCGCGTGAAATCTACGGGGATGCCGATTTAACAGGAAACCATCGGGTCTGTTGCATTTCGAGGATTGCAGAGCTGCGGGAATAATGCGGCGAAGCTGCAACCTGTGTAAGCGACACGTCTGCAATTCAGAACTCTTCAGCAAGCATGCTCTCGAGCATTTCCAGCTTCCTGTAAACCGCCATAGCCCAGTTTCGCCTATGAACTGAACGGCACACTTTCGCAATGGTACCATTGTAGCTCTCATCGATGTAGGTTGAGTAGCACCGGGGATTGCCTCGCAAACGGGCCTGAGCCACGAGGTGGAACATAAGATGTGCTTTCGGTAGCAGAGGCACACCAGCCCTTGAGCAAAGCCATATGAAGCGATGATAGTTTGCATGCAAAGCATCGCATGCACTTCCAGGAAGCACCCGAGTGTGATCAGCCATAACCTTATCGAAAGCTTCAGCTGCCTTTCCCGCCCGAAGCAGCAGATCGAACATGGACGACTGCTCACAGCCCTGCAGGATTGTCTTGTATTTGTCCAGTGTCAAAACAACAAAGCGAAGTAATCCATGTGTCTCGGCAGCTTTGCACTTCAATGCTTTCTCGGCAAGCATCGTGAGGCTTAAGTTCCAGACCTGCAGCCAAACGAAGTATATGAGCATTAGCGGTCTAGGGGACAATAGAATCCACCCAGCTGTACAAAACAGCTTAAGCTTTTAACAGTTGTATATACGGTAGCTATGGATATAGGTCATGGATTAGATTCTTACCAAAAAACAATATTGTTCTATTGGTCGTTTGCTACCCCACCTCCGAACCTTTCCTGCTCCATTCGGGATCGCTAGCACGTCTTTGCTTGTAGTACACCCACAGCTCTGCTTTCAGTGCCATCAAACACAATTTGTCGTTTTCTTCCTTGTCCAGAATCGCTGTGTTTCCGGGTTTGTATATCTCTGTGGACAACAAAGCACGAAGAACGAATGTCAGATATGTAGAAAGAGGTCCATAGTGCCAGGAATGCAAGAGGTCGATAGACCAAGAAGCCAAAGTGACCCCGGGGATTTGTAACAGAGGAGACATGTGCAAGACACGGGCGTGCTGGCCACCCACGAAAAAAATGCAATCAAATGGACACTCTTGATATTCGAACGACCCCACATCAGGTAATCTTGTCGAAGGCTCCAATCTTGCCATTTTCGGAAGACCCAGCTGAGGGAAAGCCGCCTGCAAACATCGTCCACGGCCTTTCTTATTTCGAAAACACAGAAGTTTCGCCAGCTGCCGTCGAACATGTTCATCAGGAACCGTGACTTCCTTCCAACTACAGACACATCTTTGTCTATGCCGGTGTGACATTGTCTAGAACCTAGAATCTTCAATAAATCCAGCAGTAGCAAGCACGATAACATAACCGCAAGCATCAAGACATACAAGCTTCCTTAAGGTTTAGCGGAGAAGGTTATTCGGAATCAAAGGTCCTTGAAATTGTTGACCAAAGTCGCTTCGTACTGGTCCTTATCGAACGGCGTGAATGCAGACGTTGTTGCACTGAAGCCGTCGAGGTTGTCCATCTCGCTTTTTTTGGCCAAACAACAAGGGCAGGCGTGCAAGTTGTGTGACCATGTTCTCAAAGCAGCTATCTCGACCAGTGCAGCCCAATCAGCTTTGAAGTCTATGACCGCTAATCTCAAGTCGGCATGCTTTTCAGTCAAATCTCGCCTGAATGAATCCAACAGTGGAAACACGGAACACCAGCCACGGCAGCCACAGCCACAAAGCTCCGATAATCCTGCTTTGCTCGTTCTCACAATATATATATATACACACACATACACACCGTACATCTATTTATATGTATATATATCCATCCAATCTACCTACACGTACATACATCTAGTACATAAACATTCGCATGCACATGCACCTAACCTACACCTATTCTACCTACATATGACCCAGACACGTACAAAAACCTAGACATGGATATACATATACATACTAAACATGCATGCACAACATACAAGCATACTTAACTTACCTAAATAACACGTACAGGTTTCTGCCTGCTGTCGAGGTACTCAGCAGCCAAACCAACCTTTGCTTTTTTGTACGTAGATTGGTGATATAGAATCCCAAAAAATTCTCATTCTTGGAATACTGGACTCCGTCAAAGTACACGGACAGCGGCACAATGTGTTCTCGTTTGAAACCCTGGCGAAGGGCTTCGATTGTGATGCAATGGCGTTCGTACAGATCCCCTAATTCTTCGTCGGATTTTAGAAAGTCTTGCACAGCAGCGGAAGACAGCTCAGCGTCAGACCCAAGGATACCCAGACCTTTTAGTTCATTGCGTATCATGATCGAAGCGACACGTGTGGGGTGCTGCACGATGGTCCTCCCCACGGCTTTCTTCAAATACATCGGAACAGAAACCATCTCCACATCAGGTTCCGGGAACTCTTTAGCCAAATGACACCTGGGGCAGAGTACGAGAGCCAAATTGGGAACTCAATGGTGTAATGATGGGTCGAGGGTTTAGGCTAGCATTTTATTGGGGCACCCATACAATCAAGTTTTGCAGAAATACAGCACTTATTGCTAAAGGCCCCAACCTCAAATGTTCAGCTGCATGGCGTGTAGCAGTCCGAGGGTTCAAAGCCAGATCCTCAGCACCTTCGCCTCCTGATTCGTTGTGCCAGTAAGCAAGCTGGCAGGTATCCGTTGCCGTGGCAGACCCATCCAAATATTTTTCAATCAGCAGACGTCGGAATTTCTGAGCAGCCTCGGAATTCGAACCTTCATCAACCAAGGGGTCCTGAAATGCATCGGGCACGGCAAAACTGGAACCCCTGCTTTGCTCTGCAGCACGAGCACGTTTGAAGCTCATGCGACACACATGCCATCATGGTCTATGGTCGGTCTCACTTACGTAGATACAAGAATAAACGAGCTGCAGCAGTAAGTGATTGGCCTGGCCCTAGCGAAAAGTACACACAGTGTGCAGACAGTATGTACAGAAGTCTAGATCCTGTGATTATATAAAGGAGCATACGACTAGATTCCATGCAAAGGAATACCTTTACCATGCATATGTTTCTATCACACATACATACACGGGTCGCTCGTACGTGAGCCAAACTCGAAGCAATCCTCTAGGCGTCTGCATGGCCCAAACTCGAAGCGATCATGTTGTTGCATCGGCAGCTAAACTTTCGAGGCGTATTTCCCCGCACCTTTGCTGCTCGTTGCTCCAAGAAGCTCAGCACAAGCTGTTTTGTGTGAGACGACACTGTACACGAGACCCAAGCCACACAAGCAGCACATGGGATCAGTTGCAATAAACTAGGCTTAATTGGAAACCCCTAGACTAGAAGGGAACCTTTGACCACAAGGCGTTAAGCGTGAAACGACCCGAACTTATGCCCTAAAATACAGTAGCTTATCCCAACCCAGGACCGTGAGCCCTAAAAAAAAACAGCTTATCCCATTCCGGACGGTGAGCCCTAACCCTCGAGCCCAAGAGCTTATCCTAATCCCCGAACCCAGGCCCTAAACACGAACTTATCCTAAACCCGAGCCCTAAAAAAGAACAACTTATCCCAAACTTGAGCCCGCGATCCACATGTTCCGCTTGTGGCACTACCCGGCAAGCTCGAAACTTGAAGATTTGAATCGAAAACCCAAGGCGTGGGCCTTCTAAGCGGAAGCAAGGCTTGCCTGCGAGGCCGCTCGTTTGGGGCCCTTGTTGGACTTAGCCTTAGATTTGGGTCCAGGGGTAGCTTTGGCTGACTCGGAAGCATTCTGCTTGGCTTCAGCCATCAACTGGATTTGGGCACTAGCCTCTGCCATAGCAAGGATTTTAGGGCCTAGCATGCTCACGAAATCGCACAACTTCGGGACATATAGATCCTTGTAATCCTTCTTGACTTTCTGCAGCTCCTTAGAGGAAAGCACGGCCACTTTCATGGATTGGAAGAAGGGATTATCGGCGTAGAGCTGGAGCACCTGCATCCGGCAATCCTTGTAGTTCTTCACGAACCCACTTGCCCAAGCCCATGAAGAGGCGTCGCCCTTGCCCATTTGCACCGTCAGCACGGACATGGTATTGTCCGAGCTTTGCTCCTGTGCCAGGAGCTCTTTCACTTCCTTTTCCTTCTTCGAGGAAAGAACGTTGGCTCCGTTGCGTGCCTTCTTGGCCTTGGGCTCCTCCCCACCATTCGTCCCTGCTGCAGGCTCCCCGTCCGCCAAACCAGCACCGGCATCCTCCACCGGCGTGGTCCTCTTACCCTTGCCTCCTCTGGCATTGCTACCGTCCCCTCCCGCTTTCGGCGCTGCCGCCGGTGTTTTGTCAAACAGAGCGGCATACCCGGCCACTCCGAGCTCGGAGTTCCTGACATCATCCTCTTTGACGTCCACCAGTCTGGCGTTGTTTTCCACGGCAAAGCAGCGGATAGCCTTGGAGATCTCGACCTTCTCGGCCCACGACCCTGGGATCGTTTCCGTGCACTCCACGGAGACCGTGGATCGCCACTCCTGGTGGTTGCTGGTGCTGATCAGGTGCTCCACCCACAAGTAGGTGTCAACTTTCAGCCACGAGTTGAAGCACACACAGTACTCCTGCATAGGGGTGTGGTAGGCTATAGGGTTTCGGGGTTTAGGGCCTTTAGGGGTTTAGGGGTTTAAGGGCTTAAGGGGTTTAGTGGGCGGGAGAAAACCCATAATCTCGGATTTGGGACTTTTATTGGGCTAGACTCGGGGTTTTGTTGGGAGCTTACCATGAATAACGGAGATTACTGGGTTTTTTTTATGGTCCTTGAGGTCTTCTCTGGTGCACATCTTGATATAGTTCTGGGTTTGCTCAACGGCGGCTGGTTGATCGGTGCCCCCAAGCAGCTGGGTGATTTGAAGCTCGGTCTTGTAGGTTCCCAAATCCTCCCGCTTCTTCCTGAAGCTGTTCTCCGTGGTTTTCACCGTACGAACGAACTCGAAGTCCTTTTGAACAGCCCAGGCTCTTCTGAACTCCCCCTTAAACTGGTCTAGCATGAGGCCGTACATGGCTTTCACGTCCGGCTTGTGCTTTAGGGCACGGTTCATACTTTGGCCCAAGGGAGAGCGAGCGGTCAAGTCCAGACCTACAGTCGCCCAGTGCGTAGCCCCTTCGGCGGAAGCCCGAACCATCTCGATGCTAACATCTTTCGGATCTCTCCTGTAGTGTGAAGCATAGTTCGTGATTGCTCGGGCTTCGGACTCGGAGGTCATCGGCGATGGAGCTGCACTGGCGGTCGCTATCGGCGATGGAGCTGCGGCGGGCGCTTCAGCCTCTTGGGGGGCATCAACAAGGGTCTCGGCGGTCAGGGTCTCCCGACTATCCATAGCACTCATCATGCCGTGCTCTGGCACAGCAAAAAGAGATCTACCCAGCTACCCTAGCCTAGGCCTTCCTGTACCTTTCCTCGAGATATGTATACATCACAAACACACATCATCGGATCGAGACAATAGCCATAGAAGTGGAACCTCGAGTTCAGTGGTTGAGTCTGCGTGATCGCAACACTAGCTACAATTGGTCTAGATTGCACGACTTTGTGTATCTTCTGGGTCCAGAACACCTCATCATACCTCATTGGGGGGCTCATCGGGGATCTACTTTGATACCTCATTCTCTGCGTTGCTTACTTATAGGAGCAGACAGCACGTATGACGTCCTAATGGGGCTCATCGGGGGGCTCATCGGGGATCCACTTCCATACCTCATTGTCGGCCCCAGCTCTTCGCTGGCACTCTTGCCGGTAGATCAGCACAATTCACACCAAATCGGCGCTTTGGTACGTTGCTACTCTAACATCGACACACGGTACTAGGCTACTCGAAGAGCAGCACGATATCGGGGCTTTTGTGATTTTGCAAGACGTACGACTGCTAGTCTTAAAAACCCCTGGTGGGCTGTTGGGACACCACGAGGCCTGCAAAAGTAGAGCCACCCATGGGTAAATCTGGATCCAGCCATAAGTCGTTGATTTTGTTAGCTATAGCTATATATATAGCATATATATATTATATATGGGTTATTAATATCGTATAGTCCAGACTATATATATTCATATATAGATATACAGGATCCAATCTTTAGAATGCAAGCATAGACTATAGCTGTGGTTCTACTTGTGGATCCACTAGACAAATGAAGGTTCTACTTTTAGATCCAACAATGACAGAATCGCAGCACTACAAGGTTCCAGATCCCAGGACCCTGGGTGTACAGCTGTCAGGCGGGAGGATTCGTGGAAGATTCAGGACTTAGGCTTAGGGTTTAGGGGCTTGTATATATGGTTCAGGGCCCAACTAGATATGGATCCAGTTAGTAGAATGCAAATATACGACTAGGGGGGGCTCCAATTCCAGACCCAAACACGATATGTATATATATATATACACATATATTCTTATATATATATATATATATATTTATACCTATATAATAAGCAGTGTAGCCAGTTCTATATGGGATCCAGTTTTTAGAATGCAAGAAATCAGGGGCGAAGGTTCTACTTATGGAGCCAGCAATGACAGGTCGCAGCACTACGAGGCTCTAGATCCCGAGGGCCTGGGCGGTGTAGGTGGGGGGATTAATCAGAGATCGAGTATAGGGGCCTGGGCTTAGGGTTCATATAGGGGCGTGTATATTCAAGGGTTTAGGGTTTTTAGAAAAGGTTGGTTTCAAAGTCTGGACGTGGCTCTACAGCGGCCCCGCTGCGTGGCTTCTGGGCTGCGATAATCCAAAACCTATGATTCTTGCATATAGCGACCCGGGTCGAGAGTGCTATATAAGGACTGATGATTTGGTTTTAAAGATTAGGAGTATTGATTAGTTCGGGCGGTGGGCTATTTTTCAAAGAACCACGATGACATACCGATAAAATTGAATGGTGTGTGTTACACAATAGTACACTCAGCGGCACCACTCCAATCGTTAAGTTAAAACATCTGAGCAACGTGCACACAGTCATCCCAGAAGCCTTGGAGCTCATCTTACAGATCAAGCAGAAATTTCTTCCTGCATAAAGTGTCGGCAAAAGGGCAGCTGCTTATATCGACGGAGACGATGGGGCCAGGCTTTTGAGGTTAGTGCATTGAACATAAGCAAAGGACCGTATATATAGGTGTTCGTGGGGACCGTATATATAGGTGTTCGTGGGGAAGTAGCTCCGTGCTCAGCTGCTGCAACTAAGGAAAATCGCACGATGCTTCATCCAAGCCTGCACGGCCACCCAGACTATTATGTATGGCTGATACCCAAGTAAGATAAGATCGAGAGGCTAGCGTAATAAGGGCACATACCGTAGCTGCATAAACACCAAGAATCTGGACCTAGACTCCTAGAACCTGAATGACCCTACCCTACCATACTTCAACCTTAAGCCTTAAGATTCTATGGTCTGTGGTGGCAAACTGATTGATGCACAGGCTCTTCGGAGTCTCGCTGCATGGGACAAAGTTTCAGGGCATCGGGATTGGCTTGTGGTGTATGCTAAAGGGTAGTTTAAGCGTCTGGGCTAGTCCTCGTTTTCCAACAACTCAGAGGCCGCCGAACCAAGGCGTGCGAAGCCTGAGCGATTCAGGGTACAGGGAGAAGTTTAAGCTTTTGTGATTTTGGGATTTAGGGTTTGGGGTATGGGTTTAGGGGTTTGTAGGTATCAAAGGCCAGAATATGTAATTCCGGCTTAGGGAATCTGATTTGCGGGTTTAGGGTTTTGTGTTTTGCTTTGGGGTTTTGTATAGTTAGATATCTGAAGTCCATAGTATTTAATTGAAGCACCGGAAAGAATCAGTCTAGGAGCCTTCGTGAAGCTCCCCCGGATCTACTGTAGGGTCATCTGTGTTCTCTTCTTCTTCGTCAGCTTCTTCATTGTCATTACCATCATCAGCATCATCTCCCTCCACCGCCTTCTCCTCATCGTTCGCGATCTGGGTCTTCGCCACCCTCTGCATCTTGATAGGGGAATCGTGCGGCCTGGGATCGGGTATGTAGGTATGCATCTATGTATGTATGTATGCATGCATGTATGTGTGTATGTATGTATGTATGTATGTGTGTATGTATAGATTAGTATAGATGCATCTATAAGTATGTACGTATATATGTATGTATGTATATATGTATGCATGATGAAGGAATGAGTGTGTGTGTGTGTGTGTGAGTGTGTCTGCGTGCGTACGACCATGCGTCTACGAGAATGCATGAAGTATGAGATGGTTTGCATGTATATATAGGAAGCATGTATGTTACATGCAGGGATCATGTGGGTAGCCAATAATAAGCTTCTTTGAACTAGGAAAGGCTTACACAAACCATAGCTGAATTGCGAGTTCGGGAAGTGCTTGAGGCCAAGCTTGTTGATGGTTTGCCAATCCAAAGCCGATGTTTCCCAGTCGTGCTCGTGAGCCAGCAGAGACTCCCTACAGCCCCTGAAGTTTAACTGACCGGGATTGAGGTTCATGTACACGTAGGAATCGGCGAAGCTCTTGGCAATGTGCATTGCCTTTTGGACACTGAGGTTGTCCTTCACAACCAGCTGCAGCTTCTGCACCCACTTGGACCGCAGATTGTGGCGATCTTCTCGTACCTCGATCTTGATCAAGGGGTTCTTGGAGCCTTGTGTGCAGTACTTGCAGCGGATGATCGGGTAGATATAATCGTCCACGGGTTTCAGTTGTTTGGCTTTCGGCACGGCCTTCACTTTGGTTTGGGTTTGCATGGGATTCTTTGGTGGCATAGAGGAATCGAGATCACTGGGTACGAGATGAGGAACACTCCATAACAAGCCACCGAACGAGACCTTAACCTCATCATCCTTGTCGACGAAAGGAACGGATGAAATGATAACCCCTTCTTTTTTTTGCCAGCAGGCCTTCCCCAGCTCCGGATTCCATTTGATATCGCCAGCAGCCTCCTTGGACTTGTCGGCATCGTCGGGCATCTTCTCGTCATGCTCGGCGTCGGCGTCGTCGGGCTTCTTCTCCTTCTTCTTGTGGCAATCGTCGGGCTTCTTCTCCTTCTTCTCGTCGGCGTCGTGGTGCTTCTTCTCCTTCTTCTCGGCGTCGGCGTCGTCGGGCTTCTTCTCCTTCTTCTTCTCGGCATCGTCGGGCTTCTTCTCCTTCTTCTCGGCGACGGCATCGTCGGGCTTCTTCTCCTTCTTCTCGGCGTCGGCATCGTCGGGCTTCTTCTCCTTCTTCTCGGCGTCGGTGTCGTTGGGGTTCTTCTCCTTCTTCTTTTTCTCGGCGTCGGCGTTCTCCTTCTTCTGGGCGTCGCTGGATTTCTTGGCTCTCTTGGGCTTGGGCTTGTCGGCCTGGTCGTCCTTGTCGTCGCCTTCGTCGGGGTCCATTGGTTTCAACTTAAGGAGGGTCTGCTTCGGAGTCTTCGGCGAGGCTTCCTCCTGCTTCGCTGTCTCGGCTGCTCGTCGCCGAGGAGGACCGGGAGTCGGAGAAAGGTAGCCTGAGAGGATTGTGCAAAAAAAGAATCTTGCTTCCGATCACGGTTTTAGGTTTAGGGTGAGGTTTTGTTTGGGGTTCGAGGGTCGGGCTTCAGGTCGTTCGGGATCTAGGCTTTGAAATTTAGTGGGATATTGAGGGTGTTGAGCATTTTAAGCTTTAGAATTGGGCATCAGAATCATTAGAGCTTGGTTTTAAGAAGGCTTAGTTTCGAGGCCGTCCTTTTTTTGCAGCGTGGGACAGGCCACGGGTTGCAGCTATAACACAGGCAGCATCATCTTGTGGACACTACCACGTACACACAGAACGGACCTTCCTGAGTCGAAATGCCTTCGCCGCCACTAGCAGAATTTGTGCAGCGATTGTCCCGTTGCCATCGGTCAATCAGGGCTGCTTCTAGAAACCCAGCAGCTTCTCCAGAGGCAAGAATACCAACAATTCTCATTTCATTCCAGGAAGGGTTGGAGCTGTGCAAGTAGCCATAGCCATCGTTGCTCCATCTATGAACAGGATTGCTTGTCAAGCCGATCTTAAAGTAGGAGCTGGAAGCCAGGCCCCGGATCACGAGGTTCGCACGTTCAAGTATTTTGCTCGCTAGTGATTGCGAAGGCAACAGGTCAAGCTTCAAACAAGGCTCGGCCATAATATCTTGGATCAAGCCCTTCAAGCGAGGTAGCTCAGCCAGGTGTTTTGGCACTCGAAGCTTCCAGTAATTATCGGAAACACAACGAACGACTGAACCATTCATCTCCCAAACAGCACCCGGAGGACGTGCGGCAATGGGAACGAGCGGGACTTCGAGATGGTCTGGTGGTGCCACCAATTCTTAGATGCAATTAGCCCCTAAGCCCTAAACCCTAAACTTTAGGCCCTAAACCCTTCCCTGAAGGGATACCCACATATATGCACACACACACATGATTATTCTGATGCAGACTGCGAGGGTCTCCGTCGTTGTCTCTCTCTGCCGTAAGCCAGCAGCTCCGTCAACCAAGCTTCCGAGTCGTCGAGATCATTAGATTCAGATGCTGATGTACCCAGAGGTTCGCCATGGCACGGCGACATGCATAAAACTTAAAGGGCTTAACGGATCTCTGACATCTAGAATCAAGCGGATGGAGGGCTGCACTGTCTGGCCCTACAGAGCAATAAATCCTTCGGAGTTTTGAGCCCCTGCACTAGCAAGCCTTCCCAAGCCCGCAAACCATCAAGGAGCCCAGCACGAATCGTTGACCCTGACTACCCTAAGCCCTAACCAATTATATAAGCCTTTGGCTGGAAATCCGAAAGCTTGAAGCTCACGACTCAACACCGACTCCATACTATTTATTTAAGACAAAAGCCGAGTAACTCGCACTACTCGTAGATGGATCCTGGCCCAGATCTCCTCCCATCATGCCCTCCAAGGTATTGAGGAACCAATCGCTGCGGACGAAGGCGGCAGCCTCTTCCTTTGCGGGATCTTTGCTAGGCCGGAGTTGTAAGTATAACAATATAGTCATTATAAGTTCGGGAATTCTCGCGATGCAAGTTTGTGGAATGAACTCAATTTCTACAATGGAGCAGCAAGGCTAAATCATCCAAACGTCAGATAGACCCTGCGGACTTCCGCTGATGCTGCTGCTGCCGCTTTGCTTCAACGGATTCTGGTCTTGGCACTTGCTTTGTTCCTGGGCATTGACTTGCGGGCTGCTGCTGAGCTGCTGTGGATGCTGCTGCCGGGGCTTGCTTTCAGGACCGCTTGGCACTTGTGGTTCCTGTGCCTGCTGGTTGACAGCTTGCGAAGCGTCGCTGCTGTTGCTGCTGCTGCTGCTGGTAGTGCTGCTACTTGCCGTGCCGTCGCTGGTTTGGCCTGCATCAGAACCATCATGGGTTTCCTGCCCTTCCTCCATAAGATCATGCTGTTCAGCAGGCTTGCCCTCCACTTTCGCTGCCCTGTCTGGCTGCTTTCCCTTGACCCTCCTACGTCCAATAGGCATATCCGAAGGCAATCTCTTCAAGGGTTTGTGCGCCTGAAGGGGTCAGCTAAAATACACACACAAAACAAGTCCTCCAGAAACCGCAGAGAATCCTAAATATACGAGGACATATGGTGCCTTTGGGACCCAATCCCTTCCACGAAGAGTAGCTTGGGCATAATGTCGGAATGCGGCACTGAGTCTCAAGGAATTGGTTGTTGACCATGCATCCCGATCGCACTCTTTAATCTGCTCGGCCAAGTGCTGCTTGTCCTCCCACTATATTAGCAACTTATGACAAATAGCACTCACGATCTCGGTAGTTTCAGGATAGGACCTAGAAAAAGTTGCAAAATCTTCGTAGCTCCAGTCCTCCCTCTTCAATATCGCTAGCAATGCCTTCTTGATAACAGTATCCGGAAAGTTCCACGTGGGGCTCAGCTGTCTGCAGCTGTTGAGGATGCCCTGAAACAACCTCGAAATATCCGATGCTCAATTGTATTAGCAGAAATGCAAACGAAAAGCCTCTTAGTTCTAACCGGACCAAGAAAACTCCAGAAGGTTGTGCTAATTGTAAATCCCAGTGTACGAAGAACAAAGTTTCTTCTTGTCCATAGATTTGATCGCACGATCAGTGGTGTAATTCGTGAAGAATCTCTTCTCAACGAAAGGACTCAAAGACTCCGCCAACGTGCCCGCATTCTTGAACCCCACTCGTGATTTGCGAGGCTCATCATCCGTCGACGGGGACTTCTTCATCGCCGCCGACTTCGCCGCCGGCTTCGCCGTGCTCTTCTTCAGAGCCGCTGGTCGCTTCATGTTTGATTTCGCCATTGCGAAACTGCAGCCCTGAAATAAAGCCCGAAGCTGAATTACTTGGACCCGGAGCCCAGGTTATTCCTGAAGTGTACCACGACAACGGCAACCGACTACTACCTCGACTGGGTTTTCGGGGTTTGTGTTCGTCGGGGTTTGTAGGCAAGGGTCCCCGCTGTAACATCTACAAGGCCCCTACAGAGCGAATTGCAGCCTGATCTGAATCACCCGGAAAATCTAAGTTCAGCAGATCCACAGGATGAATATATTGAGCTTGAAACCCAGGGAATACGTGCAACCTGCAGTGAAGTCCAAAGCCCAGTTTGCAAACCCTTTCCCGACCCTTTCTGCCCCTGTCAGCCAGAGCAGTTGCCGGCCACGGCTTTCGCAACGACAGCAACTGCATGTGACATGACGACGAATAAACGACGACGACGACGACAACGAAAAGTTCGGGATTCGTGGAATGCCACATGAGCGATCTCTTTCGAGTAGAGGACTAAATTCTCTCGCCCCCACTCATCCGAACTGCCACTGAAATTTCGTTTAATTTGCGATAATTGTATATATGGGTTTCTATTTGTATACTTTTGCCCCTGCATCCTGGTTTTAGGGTCGGGTATATTAAGGTTTTGAGCTTTAGGGCCTTAGGGTTCTTTTTTTTTTTCTTTCCCGCACTGTTTGAGCCAAATGATTAATTTTTGGCATGCAGAGCCTTCTTGGCTACTTTTGTACAAGACCTACCAAGAACGGCATTTTCCAGCGACCATCAATTTCTAGAACCCCCTGTGCAAAAGTAGATCCGCACACAAATGTGGATCTAGAAAGTAGATCCGCCCGGGGGTCTGGGTCATCGGTCCTTGAGACCGCTTCGGTGATGCGTCTGCTTTCATGGGTCCATAGTGGCTCATGCCTCACCAAATCTTCGATCATCACCCACCCTCCTTCATCACATTTGATGACACTGTTGAATGCCACCTGGCACCTGTTGTCAAGCCATTCCGAGCCTGGGCGCCTGGCGATTCTGTGGCGCAGGTCAGATTGGATGCATGATAGCGCCCAATCCGCGTTCAGTCTGCGCTGACGGGTGATGTCGCGAAGGACAACTTCGTTCACGAGGTCCCATCGATTGTTGATGAAGCTTGCACCCTTGGTTGGGATCAGGTCGAGAATCCCGCACCGGATTGGCCTTCCGCCGCCGATGGATTCGTAGCCTGCATTGGTGTAGCTATGAGTGGTATCATCGTAAGCAAAGCTAGGACGGTCTCCTCGTTGAGGTAGGCGTCGGTCGCGATGGTCCGAAAGCTGCTCAATGAGGTCCACCACTCGCTGGCTATTCTCTGGTCCCGATTCCTGCAGTGGTACGCCACAAGCATCATGTAGGCCCCGACGGTTCTCCACATCCGTGCAGAGATTGTGTTTGTTCTCATAACGGATCAAGACCACATCACCCCGTACGGCTTCGCCTCCGCGTCGCGGTCGGGCTTTGGCCTTGGGTCGTCGGTCCGAGGATGCAACACTCACATGGTCTGTGGTGTCAACGTCCATTGGCTCAGCCTCTTGTGGAGGTACTCGACGTGGATATCGAAGAAGGCTTTCCTTGATAATCTGGACGCCTCGAAGTACCAGATCCCGGGTCGCAGCATTTTCTGTGCAATTGGACAGAGTGTGTAGATCACTGCCACAAGCGACACAGAACGTGAGGCGGTCGCTTCCGACCGACATTTCGCCCTGAGCGAGTACTCCCACATAGTCCTGAAGCTGCGCGACAAATCCTTCACGAATTGCATGCCTGGGATCAGGGCCTTCTGCACCTTGTTCTTCTTCGGGTTGCGCATCCACATCTACATCCTGTGCAGGTATTGGTGGAGCAACTGAGAACCCTGGATCGTCCGTGACGTTGTCAGCGGCCTGTGTCTCGTCGGTTCTCGCAATCTCTACAGGGTAGATATCACCATCGACGATCACTGTGAAATCAATCACGAGGTCAGCGGACATGTTGTTGACGATCTCAGCGACTGCTTCATTCTTCTTGGGCGGTGTCCTTTTGCGCGGGGAGTCAACCGTGATCAGCTCGATAGCTTCGGCCGACGCGTAGCGGAAGAATGATCTTTCGATTCCCCTCGCGCACGCATTTGCTCCCTCAAGGCCACCCCAATTCGGAAAATGACTTGGGTGTCTCATTGCAATTGTAAGAAGCCCGAGCGCCAGCTCCACCGTGTCACCCAGGAGCTCTTCCTTGGGCAAGACTGACCCTCTGTAGCATTCTTGGCGCTCTTCCGGAGTCAAAAGCATTCTCATGAAACCAGCATAAGCGCAGTTCCCGGCATCGTAGTAGCAGATGTAGCATGTCTTGCCTTCGGAGTCGTACCCTCTGTCCCATGCCAACTGTTTGGCCTTTCCCCATGCCGCGTACTCGATGGCCTGACTGGCTGTGATTCGGAGACCACCGTAGTGAGAAACCGTCTTGCCGATGTCTTCATAGACCATCTCCGCACAAACTTTGAGGAACTCCTTGATGTCCACGCGAGGATCCACGAATTGGAGCCTCAGGTCATAAAGGTGCTTTGCGCAAGCCAAGGTGTACTTCTGGGACGAGACCAAGTCATTAAAGGAGCCGATTTGATGCTGCATCTTCAAAGCTGAAGTGTGTGCGCACCCAATGCAGTGTCCAGGATACCCGTTTCCGGTCGGCTTGAAGAGGGCTTGTGCGTAGCACTCAGCCAACTTCATTGCTTCACATCCAGGGCAATAGAACGTTCTCCCTTTGACATAGCCGGTGTTCGGGGTCGCATAGGTGTCGATCCGGAACCAGTAGTGCCTGTTGTCGTAGTAGGCTTCGGGAACGGTCATGGCGATGTCAAAATCCTGCCAGGTGACTGTGGACGATTCAGCGACCGTGTCACCCTGGGCACCCGACCTGATCTGTTGCTGCTGTTCTCCCGTAAACCATGTCTGCGAAATCTTGGTGGACGTCTTGACTTCACTCTTGTCCTCCCAAATCTCGACAAGCGACGGGTGAGCGACTGAGTCGGTTCGGACAGTTTCGTCCCATGAGCGAACTTTCGATGCCTCAACAAAGCACGTGGATACCATCTTCTCGCAGAACAGCTGCTTCTCGTAGATAGCGAAGCCCAATTTGAACCTGACCCGATTGTCCGGTGCTGGCACCTTTTCGGCTGACAGTGTATGCACGCCTGATGACGCATGTTTCGTCTGGCTGTACATTCTTGACCAAAACGAAGATCCATGAATCACCACGCATGCTCGGGCTCGCAACTCCAGTTCAATATACATTCCCAGCGCGTGGAAGCCGTTGAACAGAGAAGCTTTCTGTCGAAGGTAATTGCTGGCTGCTCCTACGAACCGTAAGTCGTGATTGATGTTGACAATTGGAGGGCGCGTGGTACGCTTCCCTGCCGCAATGATAGGGTCAACGTACGTGACCTTGAGCTGTCGCTGCAAGTCAGAACGAATTGCTGCTCCGTCTCCGACCTCACTCATCGGAAATGATATGTTCTCGATGAGGATCGCCTGGAGAGACAGATGGTAATGCAATGTGACGGTTGCAAGCTGCTCTTCAGTCAAGCCATCCAATGTCGCATTCACAGATTCCAACGATCCTTTTGTGACTTGGAAGTTGTAGTTGGCACCTGTGGTGATCGACGGGCTCACAATGTAGATCTCACTCCATCCATGCATGCCGAGGTTCTCTCTCACTGTATGCGTTGATCCCCTGGTCCTTGCGACCATGTCAAAGTCTTGGACGAGGATTGTGCATTGAGAGCGCATAGTCGCGGCATCAGGCTTGCCACCCATACCCAAACTATTGCGAAATCCGTTCAGCGTGTTCATGGTGTTGATCCTTGCTTCTTCCGGAATTTCATCGTTGTCGACAAGGTCGCTGTCTGCCTCAATCATCACTGCCGAGGTAAGCATCGGAGGAGAAGGAAGATGCACGCACGACACCAATGCCAATGCATGGTACAGCCGTGAATACATCCGTAACCACACCTTCGTACTCAGCTTCACGTAGACCTTCAGGTTGAGACCCTTGTCATCACTTTGAGAGACGGAACGGATCCTTGCCAAATAGGTCACCAGTCTTCTGACGTAATGCTGAATCGGTGTGGTCCCCACGTCGTGGTTGGCCACAAACTTTGGCGTCTCATCAATGGTAGGTGGGTACTCGTCTTGATCACGGGTCGTCGCCAGCAAGCTCGAGCGACAGCCCTTTTCATCGATGTTGACATAATGGTACCAACTTTCCTGAGCGCCAGCGGGGATTGGAGCTTCCTCCCATGTCGGTTGCGATGGTTCCTCTTCCGGTTGCGAAGACGATGGTTGTGGAGGAGGTGCCGCGGAAGATGACGACGCCGATGCCGTTGCCTCGTCCGTCCTTGCCCTCTTTGGTCCGTGGCTAGGGGTGGCTCGAGGCTCGGCAGCGGATCCTTGCGATTGTCCCGGCGTTCTTCCATGCTCAGGGTGCACGATTCCTTCCGGTTCGAGGTTGCTTGCCGTAGGCATCGCAACTCTCCCCGTTGAGTATACCCAGCTAGGATGCCGTTGAAGATTGGGCGGAAATAGGCCATCATCTTGCATAAGCGGACTTGGTGCCCCCATCTGTTGGAATTCTGCTTCCCATATGCCCAACGTGGCGCGTTTGGTAGAGCAGTCGACCACGTACCCAGATTCAACTCCGCACTGATTCCAGGTGTAGCCACGGAACGCATCCGGCAATTGGAAGCCGTTCCTGTCCTGATCTGCACATACAGCATCCACATGGTGCTTGAGGAAAGCATACGTGGTGTAGTCGGAATCAGGGAGCACATCGTTGGACCATCTGTAATGCGGGTGTCCAGTTTCTGGATCAACCCATGATACGTAGGAATGAAGCACGTGGAGACAGACACTGAACGCCTGGAGCGAGTTCATCGCAAAGGCGAGCGGATGTCCCATGCCTTGAGGCATTGTGCGCATCATCAAAGCCAGCTGGTGAACGTTGAGTGGCGTAGCGCCATCGTTGCTCGCTGCACATTCCTGGTTGTAGGTCCGTAGTCCATACCCAGTGTGTTTTGCGAACATGTACATCAGCTTGCACACCCTACATAACGTGGGCTCTGCCAACAGGTCTGATTGGTCAGGTGCTCTACCTGACATAGGCAACTTGTGGTAGTAGTCCTGATTCACCGTATACCATTGTTGAATTCTCGTGTCTGTCACGGCCTGGTAGGGCGTCTCCACGGAGTTGATGAGAACGGCGAGGTTGTAGTACACGTCCGCACTGACGATGTTCCTTGTTGCAGTGTTCAAGTCGAACCGAACTTGTTTTCGTTCTTGTTCCAGTTCAACTACAGCCAATTTTGCATCATCGCGGATCACTTCCTCATCCACCATAAACCTGGTGATGGCATTGAACTTCCCCTCGTAGTCAGCAACAATGTGTTTGAGACCTCCACCAAACTTGATGACCATGGCGAGTATCTCCCCATAGGGTTTGTCCATGTACTCCTCAGGGGCAGCAAATAAGCAAGCTTTGAGGATTTCTCGGACTCGAATGGAAAGATCCCCTCCTGGCGACAGATTTGCACACGTGAACAGCAAGACCAACGGAGGTGCTTTGAACGCTGCCCATGTGCGAATGAGATCATTGTCGACCACTTTGTCTTTCGTAATCTTCGGCGGGAGCGAAACGCTCTGCGACGAATCCCCAGAATACATCTCCAGGAACTTGTGGAACTTCAGAAACGTTCGCATCATCCCACCAGACGGGAAAACTTCTTCGTGGTCCACTCCTTCGAAGGCCAGCTCGTAGGCATTGTAGCTTTCAGCCATGGCTCGGGTTTCGGTCCTTCCTCCGTAGGAGGGAAGTCCCTACACCCTACTTGACTTCACGGTTCCGGGTTCTCCGTAAGAGGCACCCTTCCCCGATCCGTCTGGTCAGACCTTAGTTGTTCCTTAGTTGGGGCTGTCTAATAGCCCCTTCATCAGCGTCTACACACTGATGTTGCTGCCATGCAATGTCCTCAGATTCATGTGCAACATGACTGACACTGACATGAGCTCGAACAAGGCTGCGAACATTCCTCGCAATTGACCGCCATGAGACATCAATGCGCTGCGACAAACTGCTCTTCGAATCATGGTCCAAGCAATCATCCGGTCTCACCATCAAACGATCCGCTTCAGGCATGTTAGAGAACATGATCCTGCGTCCACCACCATCGCCACCAGCACCAACATGATCATCAACCTTAACCTTCGTCACCTTGCCACTTGAAACAAGAGCATGCAACTCTGGCCAAGACCAACATGAACATGAAGAAGGCATGTCAAGCGAAAAATAGACGTCGGAAAATTCCGCACACTTCTTCAGCAGGCGTTTGAGAGATTTCAAGACACTTCTGAAAACCTTGTACTTCCCACCGGAACGTTTCTCACCCTCCACGCAAGCCCCTTCACTACTTCCAGGACCAGCACCTGATCGCAAAAGCGATGCCACGAATAGCACAGGTGTGCGCAGGTCGTTCCGGCACGCATCCTTCATCGTACCGATAAGGTTGTCCTCATCGGCTTTGGAGCCGATCAGCTCCTTGCAAGTTATGCGAGAGCAACCCTTAGTGGACTTAGGCACGGCGTAGCCATTACCCAAGCCACAGAGGTCAACGATCATGCGGTCTGGCTTTCGTCCACCAGCCTTCGACGGCATGGCTACCAATCTCCCATCGCCCGTTGCCTGAAATTTCAAGGCTTTAAGCAATCTCCTGGATATTTGGCTAGTCAACTCGCATTTATCAGATCGATCCTTAGCGTCCGAATCAGTCATGTGCAAATGTTTGGACGAGCACACATCAGACGACTTAGGATGCAACGCGACGTTTGCGGCAATGTACTCCCATTCATCCTTGCAGTAGCCGAGCTCAACGGCGGTTCCGGGAGATACAGGATCCCGAAAGGTATAACGCTGCCCGTGAGTGCATCCTTGGATCTTGATGCTCTTCCACATGGCATCTTCCTGAAGTCCCTTGTACTGCTTGGTTTCCTGGACTGGTACTCGAGGAGGTACTTCGATGATGATTTGGAACCCCCATGATGCCGCTCTGCGCGCAATTCTTTGGACGACCTCCCCCCATGGGTAGTCTGTCCGCAATTTGGCCCTTTCAGGGTTGTCAGCGATTTTCCGACTCAGCCACGAATTCTTGCCCAACACCCCTGCACCAATGAAGATCACGGAGTTAGGGTTGTCTTTCCTTGCTTCCACCACATCAAAGAGGTAGGCGCACATGGCGTCGTCAACTTCTCGCCCCATACTCAGAACATTTACTTGCAGCCCAGGGTCGTAGTGAGAATCGGGAGCATGCTGGGCGATGCAATCCTTGCCTGGAGCATACTCATTCCACCAGTTCTCCTCATCGACTCCTATCAATGTCCACACCGTCACTGCCTTTGGAGCATCTTTGATAGTGATACGGTACTTCCACCGGCTGTAAGGATTCTTGTAAGTATGGACCAACCTTCCATCGTGGTCGAGGAATTGGATCACCAGGCCCTCCTTGGGTTTGTTTTCGGCGAAATTGACCACGTGAGGCACAATTGCTCCATCATATCCTTGATATTCCCTTTTCTGTTCCGCCGCATCATGCCATACATCCTCGTACACCGACGACCATTGGTCATAACCAAATTGAGAGGCTTGACTTTTGGACTGGCCGTTGAAACAAAAGCCCTGGTGCAATGTAAAGCCCTGGTACCCCCCATGGATGGCACGCGCCAGTGTGACAACCACCGCTCGCCATTTGGCGGGCAGGGCGCGCACATAAGACTGGCCTAGAGGCGGTTCAGGAGGAGGCAAAAACGGCGGCGCAAGGACGTCCGCAATGGCGGCGGGGCGCAAATGCCCCCGTACCGGATGGTACTGAAACACAGCACGCTCCACATAGCGGTCGAACTTGCCCGGTGTGTCAAGGATAGCAGCACGGTCCTCCAGCTGGTGCCACTGCCCTTCACGAAGAATCCAAGTCGACCGAAGGTAACGACCAGGCGGCAACGCGGAAGGCGGCCCCCGCAACATGCGCGGGAACTTGACAACCAGGATGGGGTCCACACTGTCATGTTCTTGCAAGCCTTCCTTACTCGACAATCCAGCGCGATACAACACCTGAGGGAGGATCGGCGTCTGCGTGTAAGGAAAACAAGGCACCTCGCTCTTGAACGAGTAGTGCTGCTGACCCTTCTCATCTGTGCTTTGGGTATGAGTAGGGCGCATCAGATCCATAATCTCTTGGGAGCCGATGAGATCCGGCGGAAAGATGTTGATGAGCTGACACGCATGTGTCCAGGACACGGAATCCTTGAACGACTTGGTGTGTATGTCCGCTGACATCTTGGCAGTGACCTCATAGGCAAGAGAAACGTAACCTTCCTGAAATATAGAATGCATCCATCCAATACAGATGCCATGGGTACGCTCCAAGTGACGCATAGTCGGATTCTTGCCCGTGCGAATCACCCCGATCATGGTCTGGTTGTCGTCGTAGAAGACGAAGTTGGGGTCTTGCCCCCCAAGCTGCTGCCACAACGTGATAGCAGGCAATCCAAGACGTGACATGGCAAAGTCGGCCGCGACAATCTCGGCCTCAGGTGTGGAATGACTCAAGCATCCCTGCCTTTTGCTAAGTCCCGCCAAGGGAAATCGTGTGTGAGAACCTTGAATGTGCAAATGAGCACCGGAGGTAGATTTCAAACTTTCTCCACAACCTGCATAGTCCGCATCTGCAAACAGCCCGATGGACGAGTCCTCCAAGGAGTTCCCGACCCATCCAATCATCATGTGATGTTTGGACTGGTGCACATAGGCCATGAGATGATGAAGAAGAGCATCCTCCTTCTTGGTCCATTTCGTGATCTTGCGTGCGAGATTGTTGATACTGCGCAGAAGATCAAAGCGGCAAATGCGCGCGGCATAAAGCAATTTCATGAGAATGCTGGCTGCCTGCGGAGCAAGTGCACCGCGATTAGCCTCGTTGATTTCCTCTTCCTCGGGCGCCTTGGGAATAGGTGGAGGCGGAACGAGCCGACCATCCTTATCAACAGGCATGGTGTGTCCACACCACGTGCATCGATGGCTTTTACCTGACTGTGCCGGAGCGCGAGCTGGGTGATTCTTAGTCTCCTCAGCCGGACTCGGCGATGGTACCGTCTTGAATTTTGTCGGATCGAACCCAGTCACGTCGCAGTACTTCTTGACTGTCATGTCCAGGTACGTCTCCATGTCGTAGGTAACGGTCTGCACCTTCGTTTTGTCATGCAACGTTGCCTCGCCCTTGGAGATGCGACAACCCAGATACAAGCCCAGTGGCGTTTCCTCTTCCAATCGAAGTTCTTGGCGCAGCATGTCCCAACCCTTGGGTAGATTCTCTTTGGGTCCTGCCATCTTGAGATCATCCACGTAGATGACAAGCAAGAGCTTCATTTGCGGGTGGAAATACAATGATGGCCATTCATCGCCAAGTGGCTTGAATCCTACTTTCTGTACCGCGGTATGGCAATGTTGTTCCCACATGGTTCCTGCGTCAGGATGTCCATATAGAGCTTTGATCAGGCGACATACAGGCCTACGGAATTTATGCCGTTTCGCAGATGGATGCCAGGCTTCATCAGGCAGTTCAACCCAACATGGAGTACCCGACAGTCTTGCCTGAATGTATGCTTGGATAGCATCCGCCATCTGGACATCGTTGCCAGGAAGGCATCCGTAATAATCTGCCCACCGTGAGGCGTCAAACGTAGCCGGGGAATTCCCCAAATCCTGGAACAATGCGGCTTCCATGTTCTGGTCTTTGACCTGATCACCGAGTAGTACACCTCGCCCTTTGAACTTCCTGGCAGGATCGTCCTCTTTGAGCTGATAGTTCTTCTCGTATATCAGTCCATGTACTCGCGCCATGTGTACTTTCTCACCTTTCTTCTTTGCCTCAGCGACGACGTCGTCATATTCACGCGTAGTTGAGAAGTCAAACACCTCTTGGTCCCACAATCCCTTCCATTCTTTCATGAAAGCTTCCATGGCCTTGGGATTGTTGATCATCTCCTTGCGTGTGACGGGTCGAGTGACCATGGCATTGAAGCACGATCCTCCTGCATGATTCTTTTCCCGATGTACGTTTCTGTGAGAAGTCGTACACGGCATAGAAGGAATCCAGTTATCATCCATGACCATATGCGCCGGAACGGCCGGCACAACATCTGCCAAGAATTGTTCTTGTGTATATTGATCCACATAGGACTGTGCCCATGACCAACCATCGTCGTCATCAACGGACACGTTGAGTTGCAGATCAATTTCTTCACATGGGACAATCTTGGGAAAGATCATGTTGTCCAAAATCTTGGTAACTATCTTCTTTCCTATCACAGCCTTCTTCCGGTCTTTCTTGGCAACTCGAGCTTTGTCTCGCTTTTCTTTCTTGTATGCTGCCTTCTTCTCCGTTTCGCTCATCTTCTTCCATGCTTCCGGAGAATAAGAATGGATAGGTCGCCGTGTAGGAAGAGTTCGTCGACCGTCACTTCGGATCTTATACGGAACTCCCCTTTTGTCGATCTTGCAGGCTTCACCGTCATCGGTGAGATATACAATGCCGTCCCCTTTCTTCCCCGTACTCCAATGTTCAATCTCCTCGGGAGCCAACTTCTTTTCTTTCAAGATCTTGATAATCTCTCCAGGTTCTTCGATGTCTCCTTCGGGGATGAGTCTACCGGTTGGACCGACTTCGCGGGGCGATCGTCGATCTTTCCCAGTGACCTTTGGTTCAGAAGGAGGCGGTGCTGCACGTAGACCCAGCTCTTCGTCTAGTTCTTCGAGTCTTTTGTCTCCTATGGCATCAATAGCTTCATGTTCTGCTGACTTGAAGACTTCGCCGGACGGCTCCGTCTCTATGTCAGATGGATCTATGTCCTGTAAGTCAGGATCTTCTCCGGGATCCGGTGGAGGAAGAAGTCCATTTTGGATCATCATCATCCCCGTCGCCACCATTTCCTCCGGGCGGACCGTCATCACCGTCATCGACGTCTTTTATCTCCTTGCCAGCGAGGTCAACGTTGTCCCTGAGTCCCTCAATGGTTGAATTCATCCTTTCGTACTCGGCTTTCAGGGGAAACGTTATCTCCTCTGGGAAGTAGATAACTTCTGTCTCGTACGGTCTCATCAACTTCCTGGGAACAGATGCGTCCATCGACAAGTTCGCATTGGCAAATTCCTTCATATCCCAAACGCGATACTTCTTGGACCATCCTTGACCAGCAGTGATGATGTATCCGGCAAAAATGCCTGGAATCCCCTTTGGATCGAATTTGTTGCCATATGTCTTCGGCCTTGTGTCCGTCGGCTTGAAGAAGACTTTGGCCCCAAAGGGTATGGCTTTTCCCTCGAAGTCCTTTCCAGTCATTCGCTTCCATGCTGAATCACCATCGCCCTCCACGTCTTCAACGTTGAGATTCTGCATCACGCAATTAAGCGCAAAAGACCAGTATTGGGCAGGTAATCCGGCGTGTAGCATGGATGCTGCGACTGTGTTGATCACTTCTTGATTTGACCGTTCAGCGAGTGAATTATTGCTGGGTTTCCCTGGAAGGGAATGATCTATCACGATCTTCAACTGCGCCATAGCTGAATCGAACTCTGGTGCTTCATCACTGTACGCCATATGAATCTTGCGTCTTCCCATAAGGCGTCTGATGGCCATGACGACTTCGTCAGTGCTCCTTGAAGCCGTGGGAATCGCTGCGATCATTTTGGTGGCGATGTCTCTGATGACTAGAACTTCACGTGCTCCATCATCGAGTCCGATGCCTGCTTCGGCGGCCTTGCGCATATCAAGGAAGTCGAACGTCACAAGATCTCCCCAGTGTTTGATCACACGTTGAAACGCACCTCGTTGTGTTCGCAAGTGCTTCATCTTCGCGCGTATGCACGATTCGCAATATGGGTTGCGGTAGCGATGAGTACACAGATGTGCCAACGTCTTAGCTTCGGCTTTCAGTGTTCCGACTCTGGCCTTGCGGCTCGGCGCACCGTCGCCTTCCACATCAATGATCACCTCATCGTCACCGTCCAATGGAATTTCACCCACTCCTTTTCCTTCGTCGTCGTCCGGAGGTCGTCCGGCCTCGGACTCTGGTACTTCTTCTATAGGAGGTTCTTGGGGTTCAGGATCAGGAGGTCGTTCATGATCGTCACCTTCTTCTTCTGCTTCAATCTCGCTCGGTGCAGCTTCAGCGGCAGCTGCGACGCTGACGTCAACATTGCCCGCTGTTAGCGCACCCTTGAAGATTTCGGTGATCGCTTTGGCCTCCGGATCATCATGAACCAATGACTTAGAACTCCCGGCACGAACGTACGGGATGTCACCGTTCACGAACAGAGATATTCTCTTGCCCTGCGGGTTGATCATGAATGGTTCCCTTCCGGGTGGCCACACAAACCCGTAGTTGAAGTTCATACATCTCTTGCCTATGGAAAGCACCGACGGTGTGTCATCCAACACATAAGCGTTGATCGGTTCCTCGAACGACTCAGTCTGGAAATTCGACACGAGATCGGTATCGGTGATTCCATTGGCTGTCTGAAATGATATGGGCTCTGGAGTCACGAGTGTTTCGAGACTGTGCTTCTCGATCTTCTTCTGAGATATGAGGTCGTGACCACACCCAGTGTCCATGAGAAACTTGATCTTCTTCTTGAGGATGACTGGTTGAACCATGCATTTGAATACGCCTTGATTGATGATCCGTTTGCTGTGTGCAGCATCGAGTTCGCGCTCAACGATGGAATCCTCACCGTCGTAGAAAGAAACTTCTTCCACTCGAGGCGTTCCTGGGATTCGTACGAATGAAACTCGATCTCCGCATTGATCATCATCGTCGTCAACCATGTCTCTCATGATCTGTGCCCTCAATCTCGCTTTGTGCTTGGCGAATTCCAAGCTCACGGCGCGGTCCTCATCATTGATAAACGCTTCCATGTCGACGTACTTCACCTTCCGCTCTTTGTCTTTCTTCGATCTTCTAGGACACGAAGAAATGAACTTCACGTCATCGGCGAACGTCACATTACGCTTTATCTCTTTTCGGGTCGACGTAGTCGTTCCCGAGGATTCGTCATCTGTTGAACAATCCGAATCAGCGTCGCTGTCAACGGATGGACAATCTGACTCCTCCTCATCTTGTCTTGAAGATCGCTTCCATATAGCCGGAGCTGATGGATTCCACCTTCGACACAATCTGATGGCGGGTGCCGCAGGGAGTGCCTTGGCCTTGGCATTCGGCTTCGCTGGAGCTGCCTTCGCTTCGGATTTAGCTTTAGCTTTTGCCTTTGGTTCCGGAGCTGGGGTAGCTGCTGCCTCATGCTTGAAAGGACAATTCTCTCTTGAGCACGAGCCTGTGTTCTTGAACGAGTAGCATATCCTGTTTCCTCCTCCTCCAGATGGACTTGGAGTTCTCGTCCTCGGCGTGAAGGGTCGCTCTGGAGTCTTCTTCGAGTGACTGAATGGACACTTATCACCATTTCGACACCCTGCATCTGTGAAATGGAACTTGCAGCGGATTTGCTTCTTGCTTTTGTCACCTCTGTTGTCCGCTGACTCACTCCTCGTCTTCTTCTTGGGCTTTGGCTTGGTCTTCGCATGACTCTTCGCTTTGCTTTGAGGTAGTACAGGTGTTGCTTTATCCGGCTTGGTCGGCGAAGCCTTGACCTTTGCGGATGGAGCTGCGTTAGGCGTAGGTTTCTCGGGTACCTTGGCCGGTGCAGCAAGCAAATCCTTGCCCTCAAGCATCTGGCGCAAGCCAATTTGGGTCTGAGTGAGATTTGACTGTTCTCGTCTCCGCATGATAGTACGATCAATGATCTTCATCAGGTTGTCGTACGATCGGTCTTCATGATTGTAGGGCAAGTGTTCGTAATGCATGCCCAACTCCATCTTCATTGCGGGCGAGTCCTTGATCTTGCTGTACAAGCAATCACGGAGAGCCGTTTTGGATGGAATGTCCTCTGGTCTCATCCGTCCCAGAACTTCCAACCACGTCTGCTTGAACGTATGAAGCTTGTTGTCGCCTTGGTACTGGAGCTTCACCAAATACTCAAGAGTGATGATCATGTCGAGACGATCGTGCGTTCGAAAACTTTCATACATCATCGCAATGATTTGTCGTCCTTTGATGATCTTCCCGTCGGGCCTGCTGATGTAATCGTTAGCCTTCCGGTTCACCTCAAGGTACAGGTCAGCTGATTTGTCACCACCGGCACGTAGCATTGCGACCATGGCGATCCCCAATTTGACGTCTATGCTCTTGAACTTCTTGTGTCCTGAATCATTCAATGCTTCGACATCAGGGAATGGGTTGAACGCTGGTGCCAGCCATAACATCCAGTCCTCATGATGTGGGTCGGCTGATGCCCCTAAGACATTGGCCGTGCACACGGATCGCCAGTTGTTGAGATGAGTGAGAGTAGGCCATGGAGGAACGGTCACTTTGTCGGCTTCCCTCCTGGAAATTCTCACCTCTGTGACTTCAGGATCCGCGTCTCCATCAGGATCACGCGCATGCGAGCCAGGATCCGATTCAGGTTTGCCTCCACCGCTTTTCTTCTTATCATCATCATCGTCAGGCGGGTCAGGAGGGTCATACCCCGTGCCGGTTCCTTCATCGTGCTCTCCATCTTCGTTCTCGTCGCCAGCCTCGTCACCGTCATCGTCTCCATTATCCTCCTGAATCGTTTCAGCGAATAACTTCCACTCATCACGATCAGCTCTGAGACGTTGTTCGGCTTTCTGGGCCTTGAGTACTTCGCTTCGCAGATCGGCAATCTTCTCCTCGTACCGTTCCGCGACCTCTTTCTCGATCTGACGTCTCCTTGCTTCATGAATGGAATCGTCATAGGCAATAGGGGGACCGATGAGGTCGTTGCCCTTCGTAGATGCGGTGATACCGTCGACACCAACAGGTCTTGAGGAGCTGGCAGATG